>JAJPUD010004584.1:0-15534 GCA_023553655.1 Myrmecobius fasciatus | reverse complement strand
TATACAAAAATTGACCATGTGTTAGGGCATAAAAACCTCAAAATCAAATGCAGAAAGGCAGAAATAGTAAATGCATCTTTTTCAGATCATGATGCAATAAAAATCACATGATATATAAGGCCAGGAGAAAATAGACCAAAAGTTAATTGGAAATTAAATAATCTAATCCTGAAGAATGAATGGGTAAAAGAGCAAATCATAGACACAATCAATAATTTCATCCAGGAGAATGACAATAATGAGACAACATACTAAAATTTGTGGGATACGGCCAAAGCGGTTATAAGGGGTAATTTTATATCTCTAGATGCTTACTTGCATAAAATAGAGAAAGAAAAGATCAACGAATTGGGCTTATTATTAAAAAAACTTTAAAAAGAACAAATTAAAAACCCTCAATTAAATACCAAATTGGAAATTCTAAAAATAAAAGGGGAAATAAAGTTGAAAATAAGAAAACTATTGAATTAATAAATAAAACTAAGAGTTGGTTTTACAAAAAAACCAGAAAAATAGATAAGCCTTTAGTAATTTGATAAGAAAAAGGAAAGAGGAAAATCAAATTGTTCGTCTCAAGAATGATAAGGGAGGACTTTCCTCCAATGAAGAGGAAATTAGAGCAATAATTAGGAGTTACTTTGCCCAACTTTATGCCAATAAGTTTGATAATCTAAATGAAATGGAGGAATATCTACAAAAATACAGATTTCCCAGGTTAACAGAAGAGGAAATAAATTATTTAAATAGCCCCATATTAGAAAAAGAAATAGAACAAGCTATTAACCAACTCCCTAAGAAAAAATCTTCAGGGCCAGATGGATTTACATGTAAATTCTACCAAACATTCAAAGAACAATTAATTCCAATACTATACAAACTATTTGAGAAAATAGGGACAGAAGGTGTACTACCAAACAACTTCTATGACACAGATATGATGTTGATAGCTAAACCAGGTAGGGAGAAAACTGAGAAAGAAAACTATAGATCCATTTTCCCTAATGAATATTGATGCAAAAATTTTAAATAAGATTTTAGCAACGAGATTATAGAAAGGTATCCCCAGAATAATACACCATGACCAAGTAGGATCTATACTAGGAATGCAGGGCTGGTTCAATATTAGGAAAACTATTAGCATAATCAATTATATTAATAACCAAATTAACAAAAACCATATGATTTTCTCAATAGATGCAGAAAAAGCCTTTGATAAAATCCAACACCCATTCCTATTGAAAACACTAGAGAGTATAGGAATAAATGGGCTTTTCCTTAAAATGATCTACTTAAAACCATCAACAAGCATCATGTGTAATGGAGACAAACTAAAACCATTTCCAATAAGATCAGGAGTGAAATAAGGCTGCCCACTGTCACCATTACTATTTAATATTGTATTAGAAATGTTAGCTTTGTCAATAGAGAAGAAAAAGAGATAAAAGGAATTAGAGTAGGTAATGAAGAAACCAAATTATCACTCTTTGCAGATGACATGATGGTATACTTAGAGAACCCTAGAGACTCAACTAAAAAACTACTAGAAACAATTCACAACTTTAGTAACGTTGCAGGATTCAAAATAAATCCACATCAATCATCAGCATTTTTATATATTACCAACAAAGTTCAGCAGCAAGAGATACAAAAAGAAATTCCATTCCAAATAACGGGTGATAGTATAAAATATTTGGGAATCTATCTGCCAAGGAAAAGTCAGAAACTATATGAACTAAACTACAAAACACTCTCCACACAAATAAGATCAGACCTAATCAATTGGAAAAAAATTAAGTGCTCATGGGTAGGCCGAGCGAATATAATAAAAATGACAATACTACCCAAACTAATCTACTTATTTAGTGCCATACCAATCAAACTCCCAAGAAATTATTTTATAGTTCTAGAAAAAATAGTAGCAAAGTTCATTTGGAAGAACAAAAGGTCAAGAATTTCAAGGGAATTAATGAAAAAAAAAAGGCAGATGAAGGTGGCCTTGCTGTACCAGATCTAAAACTATATTATAAAGCAGCGGTCATCAAAACCATTTGGTACGGGCTAAGAAATACAGTAGTCGATCAGTGGCATAGGAAGGTTATTAGGACAATCTAGGCAATAACTTTAACAATTTAGTGTTCGATAAACCCAAAGACCCCAGCTTTTGGGATAAGTACTCATTATTCGGCAAAAACTGCTGGGAAAATTGGAAACTAGTGTGGAAGAAATTAGGGCTTGACCCATACCTAACAACACGTACCAATATAAGATCTAACTGGCTTCATGATCTAGATATAAAGAGTGATATTGTAAGCAAATAAGAGGAATGTAGTACAGTTTACCTCTCATACCTGTGGAAATGGAATAAATTTATGTCCAAAAAAGATCTGGAAGTCTTAATTGAACACCAGATAGATACTTTTGATTATATTAAGTTAAAAACGTTTCTGTACAAATAAAACTAATGCAGACAAGATTAGGAGGGAAGCATCAAATTGGGAAATCATCTTTACATTTAATGGTTCTGATAAAGGCCTCATTTCTAAAATATATAGAGAATTGTCTCATATATATAAGAATTCAGGCCACTCTTCAATAGATAAGTGGTCAAGGGATATGAACAGACAGTTTTCAGATGATGAAATTAAAACCATCTCTAGTCATATGAAAAGTTGCTCCAAATCACTACTGATCAGAGAAATGCAAATTAAGACAACCCTGAGGTACCACTACACACCTGTCAGATTGGCTAAAATGACAGGAAAAGATAACGATGAATGTTGGAGGGGATGTGGGAAAGCTGGGACACTAATACATTGTTGGTGGAACTGTGAATGGATCCAACCATTCTGGAGAGCAATTTGGAGCTATGCTCAAAAAGCTATCAAACTGTGCATACCCTTTGACCCAGCAGTGTTTCTACTGGGCCTATATCCCAAAGGGCCTATACCCCTGTTCTAAGATCCAGGGACAGGGATCCACATGTGCAAGAATGTTTGTGGCAGCCCTTTTTGTAGTGGCTAGAAACTGGAAACTGAAGGGATGCCCATCAATTGGAGAGTGGCTGAATAAATTATGGTATATGAATGTTATGGAATATTATTGCTCTGTAAGAAACAACCAGCAGGACGATTTCAGAGAGGTCTGGAGGGACTTGCATGATCTGATACTGAGTGAAATGAGCAGAACCAGGAAATCATCATGCACAGCAACAACAATATTACATGATGATCAATTCTGATGGACATAGCTCTCTGCAACACAGAATTGTCTCAGACTACTTCCAATTGTTCACTGAAGAAAACCATATACACCCAGAGAGAGGGATATGAAATGTGGACCACAACGTAACATTTTCATGATCTCTATTGAGGTTTGCTTGCATTGTTTCCTTTCTCTGATTTTATTTTTTTTTCTTGTAAATAGGATTTTTCTTGCACAACTTGTCAAGTATTTCAACATTATTAACATGTAGTGGACTTCCTGCCATCTAGGGGAGGGGAGGAGACTGGGGGTAAAATTTGTAATGGAAAGCTTTGTAAAGATCAATGCTGAGGAACTACCCATACATGTATTGTACAAATAAAAAGCTTTAATAAAGAAAAAAAAGAAATCTATGTGGAAGTCAACTTCTGAAAAGTATGTATCTATAGTTACATTTCTTTATTGGAAAACTGATGAAAGACTTCTAGAATAATAAGAAGAGATCAAAAATATTTTTCACCTAACTTGTACATCAGAAACTGCGTACTCGTCTCTCATTGTATTATTAATTTGATTCATTTAGATTGGTCTAAAAACTGAATAAATTATTGTACTACCTTATGAATGCACTGCAAGAACAACATATCCAATTCTTTTTAAAAACATAAAGCAGGTTGATAATTATTAATTGATAATGTCAAAGGAATGAAAATTTGGGCATGCATAGAACTTTGGAAAATTACTTTCAAAAAGTTCAAAGGGAAAAAATAAGCATGATCTTATGGCTAGAAAATCTAAAAAGAAAGATGGCTCTAGAGGAGAGAACATGAAAGCAAATATATACAATGCAAGCTGTATCAGGATAAATTGAAAATAGTTAATGGAGACAAGAGTCTAGAATTAACAAACATTAGGAAATATGCAATCCACATAATTTCTTTAGAGATAGGATTATCTAAAAGACCTTACCATTCATAGGGGAGTAAGCTCTAATTTCAACTTGCAACAAATTTCCATTATTACAGTTGTCTCCCATAATATTTATTTTCATAAGATCATAAATTTTCTATTTTTAACTCATCTTTCAAAAAATCTTGAATAATTTTGCTGTATAGGAAATATCTTATTGAAAAAGAGCTTATAAGATGGCATCTTGTTAGGCCCAATCAATTTTTTCTTAATAATCAAAAAATAAGTACATTGTGATCATATATATTTATTTTCTTCAGTAAGTCACATTATGATAAATTTGTTGTGTAATATCAAATATCTCTTGTCAAAGTCTATCTGTTTGCTATACCTTCACTAATGACATTTTCTATACACACACATGTAGATGATTATAAAAAATATTTATATTATAGGAATGGCAAAGTAGAAATACAGTCAGGAGTTTCTGCTTGTTGGCATAATCCAGCTATTTTATCTATTTTTTTATTCATTCATTTCAATTGTACCTCCTCTCTAAGCATAACTGTTCAAAGCACAGAATCATACAATTGTAAATTTGGAAGACTTCAATTAGATCCATATTTAAAATGAAATTTTAATGTAACATAAATGAGCATTTATTGTCCTACTTCTGAGAGTTCAAAGTGCTCACAAAAAAGTTTGTTTTAAAAACATTTTCAGATCTTATTGATTTTTCTCCACTTCATTGCTGTCTTTCCATTTCCATCCTTAAGTTTTCCAAGAATTCCTTATTTGGGTCTCTTGTCAATTTTTTAAAAAATTATATTCCTCTTCTATTACTTCTATTTCATAAGGTGATGCAACTTATAATTTATGCTCCTTTTTTCATAAAATTATATAAAAATCTTTATTTTCTAAGCTATTATTACCCTTCACTGCCATTTCTCTCTATTTGTTAACAAGTCAACATTGGTTAAAGTGTTTTTCGGCTCATTTGTTATCCTTACAACAATAGATTTACACTAGTTAAACTTCTGTAAGAAATTATTATAGTTTGTATTTATGTCCTTTATTACATCCATACGCCATTTTTCCTCATCAGTAACTTGTTTGAATCAGTCAAGTGGAGCTGTTTCAATTGTAATCATTATTACATTTCATCATTATTCATCATTATTCTTTTTTCTAACATTGTACCAATTTTGTTCTATTACTCATCATTTTCAGCAATTTCTCCTTTTGTAAGTGTCACAAAATATCCAAGCATTAGGTGATTTAATTTGGAGAGATTTAATGACTTCTTCATATTTTTTTTTTATTGGCTGACACAAATATTGGAGCTTGACCTAGATACTTATCATGAATTCTGCACCATGAAAAAAAAAAAAAACAGTTATCCCATGAAGTGATTTTGTCTTTAGATATAAAATAAGAGACCTCTACTAGCCAAGAAGAAACCTAAATGACTTTTCTAGTTAGCTTCAACCTGTTTCTTTCATCAGATTTCATTTTTAGTAAGAAAATCAAATTTTAATACAATTTAGTACCTCCAAGTTTGTATACTCACTGGTCATTGGACAAGGATGTCATATTTAGAATGTTGTTGGCTAAATTTTTTAAGACCACATACAACAAAGGGCCTTTTGTGTTTTATTTTATTATTGTCTTTATTTTGTGTGCTGCCAGGAGTAAAGAATTCATTCCCAAATTAGTATTCTAACTGAGATGAGCATCTTTGATCTTAGTTATTGGCATTGGAAAGTAGAATCAGTCTTTTGCTAGAACTGTGAACAAACCTTAACAGATATTTAGGCTTATGAAATACTTTGGAAGTGGGGAATCTCTGTGCCATGATGAAGGAATGAAGTCTTTGGGAAAATGCTTTTAAAAGTCCTTTTATATTCTTCCCTTAGGATAACGTCAGACATCTTAATTCATTCTGCATTTTAATCCAGTTCCAGGAATGATTGACCAAGGTGGTTGAGTCCTAAAAAGCTCACAGAAAATCAACAAAGAAAAGCTTCAGACTTAGATTAATATTAAGATATAGAGGGCTACTGGATTATTGACCTGACATTTGAGAAAGGAATATTCCCTGTTCCACTTGATATTTAGATTGGGGAATAGGATTCCTTTCAATTCCCATCATGCCTTTCACAAGATCCATGTAAATTATCCTAGAGCTTCACTTACAGAACTCTGAAAAAGCAAAGTAAAATGGACAACTTGGCATTTTCACAGACATGCCCAGATATCTGACCTTATAAACAAGGAAATGAAAAAGGCAATACAAACAACAAGACAGCTAGAGAAGTTTAGAGAAAGGAAAGTTCAAGGTGGATGTGACCAGGTTACCTCAAGATAAAGGTAAAAAATTATTTGAGGCTTCAAAAAAGAGGTTTAATAGTTTGAAGGGGAAGGGGTAGATGGCATATCACCATAGGTGCCCCATTATGAAAGAATAGTGTCATTTTTAATAGCCCCCAGCTCACCTAAAGAAGTTTCACTTGAGAGGTAGAGCCAAGATGGCAGAGTAAAATAGGAACTTACCCACCTCTCCCCCAAACTGCTCCAAATTCCTTTAAAGAATGACTCTAAATAAATTTAGGGCATCAGAACACTTAAAAAGGTGGAAAAGAACATTTTCCAGCTGAAGGTGACTTGAAAGCTTAGCAGAAAAGGTCTCTGGAGAGTGCAGAGTCGGGGAGGAGAAACAGTGCTGGAGGCTTCAGGACATCTCAGCCCAGGGACAGCAGGGAAAACTAAGAAGGTCAGCAGAGAGGATCTGTGGTAATGGGGGGAGAGGAAGTACACATCACCATAGCCTGAGTGTCCAGCATCAGCAAAGCAGGGCTTTGTGGCTTTAGCATACTAGCTCTTATGGCTACAGTGGGGCAGACACACTCCTAACAGCTCCAGGACACAAAAGAGTGATTGTGGTCAAATTCCTAGAAGGATTTCTGAAAACAGCTGGACAAAACTCCTGAAGGAAACAGAGACTTACTTTAACAAAGAGTTAAAAGCCAATTAATAAGCTAGGAAAATAAGCAATCAAAAAAAAAAAAAAGTTTCTGACCATAGAAAGTTACTATGGTAACAAACACCAAAACACACCCTCAGAAAATGCTCCTTCATCCAAAATCTCCAAGAAAAATAAGAATTGGTTTCAAGCTATGGAAGAACTTAAAACGGATTTTGAAAATAAAGTAAAAGAGAAGAAAAATGGGAAAAGAATTGAGAGTGGTCCAAAAAGAATGCCTTTAAAAGCAAAATTGGCCAATTGGAAGAGAAGGTACAAAAGCTCATTGAGGAAAATAATTCCTTAAAAATTAGAATTGAGCAAATGGAATCTAATGACTTTATAAGAAATCAAGATATGATAAAGCAAAAAAAAAGAAATAGAAATAATGTAAAATATCTTATTGGGGGAAAAAAAAACTGACCTGGAAAATAAATGTAGGAGCGGTATTTTAAAATAATTGGTCTACCTAAAAGTCATGATCAAAAAAAGAGCCTAAAGATAATTATATAAAGATAGATGCCTATATTGGATTTAACATATATTTTTACTATATTTAACATATATTGGATTATTTGCCACCTAGAGGAGTGGGAGGAGAAGGGGAGGAAAAATTGGGACACAAGATTTTTCAAGGATCAATTTGAAAAAAAATTATCCTTGCATATGTTTAAAAAAAACTTCAATTAAAAAAGAAACCTACAGAAAAAAAAACCCTGGACATAATATTTCAAAAAATTATCAAATAAAATTGTCCTGATATTCTAGAACCAGAGGATAAAATAGAAATTGAAAGAAGCCACTTATCACCTCCTGAAAGATATACCAAAATGAAAACTCCCAGGAATATTATAGTCAAATTCCAGAGTTCCCAGGTCAAGGAGAAAATATTGCAAGCATCGAGAAAGAAATAATTCAAAGAATCATAGTCATGATAACACAAGATTTAGAAGCTTTTTTATTAAAGAACCGGAGGGCCTGGGCTATGATATTCTGGAGAGCAATGGAGTTACAAAGATTACAACCAAGAATTACCTACCCAGCAAAACCGAACATAATCCTTCAGAAGAAAATGTGGCTATTCAATGAAAGAGAGGATTTTCAAGCATTAGTGATGAAAAAACCAGAGCTGAATAGAAAATTTGATTTTCCAATACAGGACTTGGGAGAAGCATAAGGAGGTTATCAGGAAAATGATATAAGAGACTTAATTAAGTTAGGCAGAGGGCACAAGTATGAGTTAAATATGAAAGGATAATATCTAAAATAAAAATGATGAAAATTAAGGGGGGAGCGAAATGCACAAGGAGAAAGGGAAAGGAAAAAGTTGAACGGTTTAAATTATCTGCCATAAAAAAGGAATAAAAAACCTTTTACAATGAAAGGGAAAGGGGAAGGAGAGAGTGAGTGAATGAAACTTACTCTCATCAAAATTGGGGAAAAGAGGAAATATATATACATACATACATATGGGTACAGAAGTCAATCTTATTGTATAGGAAAATCAGAGGGGAATGGGATATAGGAAGGAAGAGGGTAATAGAAAGGGCAAACTGGGGGAGGGAGTGGTCAGTAGCAAAATACTTTTGAGGAGGAAAAGGGTGAAGAAGATCAAGAATAGAATAAATGGAGGAAAATACAGTTAGAAATAGTAATTGCAAATAGAATTTTGAAGAAAGTTTCTCTGATGAAGCTGTGTTCCTCAAATATCAAGGAAACTGAGTCAAATTTATATAAAATAAAAGCCATGCCCTAAATGATAAATGAACAAAAGACATGATCTATGTCCAAATAGCTGTAAATCAATGCATATATTTTGACCTAACAATACCACCATTAGGCATGAATACTAAAAGAGATTTTTTAAAAAGGGGGAAAAAGGAAAAAGAACCCATGTGTATAAAAATATTTGTAGCAGTTCTCTTCTCAGGGCAAAGAGTTGGAAATTAAGGGGTAGCCGTCACTTGGGGAATGGCTGAATAAATTGTTTTGTGTGTGATTTCTCTATGATAAGTGATGAGCAGAATGCTCTTGGAAAATAAACCTGGAAAGTCCTACATGAACTCAAAGTGAAACGTACTGTATACAAAGTAATAACAATGCTCTAGGAAAACCAGTAAATGGCTTTGGTATTCTCAGCAATACAATGATCTGAAGAACTTATGATAGAGAATACTATCCATATCCAGAAAAGAAACTCCCTCTGAATACAGATTGAATCATCAAAAAAAGAAGTTTCATTCTCTTTTCACCAGACTCTTTGTATACATTTTGAAAAATGAAAATCTATAACATAGATCTCATGGAATAATTTTATCTTTTAAAGCACCTACTTCTGTTTAAATTATTTTTGATAAGAAGTAAACATTAGAAAAGGTCAATGTAAAAACTCACAAAGATTGGAATAAATTATCCCTCTTCCCTTCATTTCTTCTTTGATCTTCATATCAAATGAGATATAATGGCACCATTTAGAATATTAATATATACTTTCTAAAATTTAGTTATCTGAGAAGTAATAAAATGAGGCCATGGTAGAGAACACAACCTTCATTATATGCAGAGTTTACTGCAGTGTGAACACCCAAAAACTTAACATTTCTTAAGGCATTGGCTTCCAAATTTTGCATAATTATGCCACCTTTTTAGAAAAATCATTTTATTTTTTCATAAAGCATTGTTAACAATTTTCTCAGCTCATATTTTACTCAAAAATATTTTTGATTTTATTAGTATTACAACAAAAATATGGATAGATATAGATGTAACACTACTTGAGGGTACTCTTGAATCAGTACGTTTGAAGATTTGTTGGAGGATTTCATAGCACAAATAAATCTTAAACATACTACATAAAGAAAATAGTATATCTATTTAATTCATAGTCATTCACATTATTCATATTTATAATTTATATATGGATAAGCATAATGTTATTATTATCATCTATGACCTATTCTTCAATTAAACTCTGGTTTCATTGATGGCAAGAATAGGGATTCAGAATGAATCTATGAAGGTTAGTACTCTCTCTATTATTTATAGTTTAATAGTATGGCAAAGAATATTGAGAGAATGAGATTTACTAAAGGCAATACGAGTTTTGTGAAGGCCAGAGTTAGACCCAGTTCTTCCTAACTTCAATGCTAACACTGGCTCTCCTTTTGATGTTATTGCTTCCCAAGATGTTATAAATGGCAATAAAACTTTTAACAATTTGTTAAATAAACTCAAATTTTCTCTAGAACCCAATGTTTGAATTATAATAATACTTTAAAGTTCAAGTTTAATGCACTATCACAGGACAAATCTATTAAAAATTCTTGTTCAAGTAGAATAGATCTATCACTTTTGTCAATGAAAACTGGGTTTCTTATTTATATTTGGAAATATATATATATGGAAAAAGAGAATAAATACCTGTGTGGCACCTACTATGTACTAGGCATGATGCTAAGTGCTAAACAGGTTACTAAGTGCTAAACATAGTTAAGTAGGTAGTTAGATAGACAGACAGACATAAATAATCATCTATAGATATGAAGATATAATCTAATTTGATCTAGTCTTTCAAAATAAAATGAGAATTCTTATGTACTCCAGACAAGTTAATATTACGGTCTTTATTTTCTTTTGTCTCATTTTCTGGGCAGGTGGGTTTTGTTTTGTTTTTAAAATTGGAAGACATAAAAAAATATATATGAGTAGGGAAATTCAAATGCATTTATTTTATCTTTCTGGATCAGAATATGTATAAATCTCGAATCTCATAGATTTTCTCTTGAAACTAGTAACATATATATTTATCATGAAGTGATAGATTTCACTTTAAAATAATTGTCAATTAAATTTAATTTTTTGAAAATTTTAAATAATTTCTATTTCTGTTCTTGAATCGATTCTATTGTTGGGTTTTTTTTTCTTATTGGGGGGCAGATTATATTATGTTAAACAAAATGAAAGATGAGGAATATAAAATGTGATGATATTTTTAACCTCCACATAAAAATCATTTAACTTCAAATATACATACTTCATTCAAATACATGACATTCTTTTACAAGATGAGCTTTTTCACTAATGGTGATAGAGGCAGATTGTTTCAACAAATCTGACTTCATTTGTTCATACTATTAAATGATCCCTGTTGTACATTTATTGTCATTTAAAGTAAATGTGCCACATTAATATTGCTTTTTTTTACTTTCATTTGTACTTTATTTTAATTTTTAAAACATTTGTATTTATGCAGGACAATATGCCCCACAGTTTGGAGAACACTATTTTCAGCTCTGTGAGGAAGGAAAAACAAAAAAGAAAAAGATTTAGCCAGAAAGAAATCATTATATTGAAAAATGGGAATAAAATAGTTCTGGATTTTAGGAAATAGAAGTACTTATTGCCTAAACACAGGGTTTATTGATGATATACACACACCAGTGGTAGATAAAAAGCACTACAAGGATACTATGTTAAAAATTAAATTTTTTAGCTATTTACTTTGGTCCCAAAAGCAAATCAATCATTGTAGTAGATACTGTCAGGAGAACAAAATTCTTGAAAGACAGGCTATGCTTCTATATAGGCAATGGTTATTAGAAGTATTGCCGTTACATAATTGAGAGATTGAAAAAAACTAGAGGCTTTGAAAAATAACCTTTTTTATGATTACTGCTATTTCCCAACAATAGTTTCTCTCAAACTTCCTTCTAAAAGAAGATAAATAGTTGAGAAAATAATAATATCTTCAGAATTCATCATTCTGGTAACACAGTGGATGGGGCATGGGATTTGGGATCAAGGACACCTGTGTTTAAATTCTACCTGAGACATAGTCCTTATACTTTTGTCTTCCTCTGTTTCTTCATCTATAATATGGGGCCTACCAGGATTGTTGTGAAGATCAAATGGAATAAATCTAAAGTGTTGGCAAACCTTAAAACCCTATGAAAATGATTCTTTTATGATATGCAGGACTGGCATGTGTAGCCTACCATCTTTTTAGTAAGAAAAGGGAAATCTACTTCATCCTCAGTCTACCGAAATCAAATTTTTAATTCTATCAATTTTAATTCTGATTAATTTAGTATTATTTTTTTTACAGTACTTGCCCCAACTTCCACAATTGTAAAATGGAGATAATAATAGCACCTATGTCATAATATTGTTTTGATGATCAATGAAATAATACTTGTAAAGTGTTTAGCACTGTGCCTGGCATATAGTAGGTATTTAATAAATACTTTCTTCCCTTCTCCTGCTCTCTAGCTTTCTGCTCCAATTGCCATTCTCCCTTTCCTCCCTCTCCTGCAGAAAAGGTCCAGTTTAGTCAGACTGCATTAATGAATTGTTATTATGGGACACAATCTCTATTCTGAAGAATTTATCTTGGAAAAAGGCAAACAAAACCAATGAAAACAAAACTACACGAGGAAAAAAGTACAAAATAGCAAGATATTCTAGTATATTTATAATTATGTCCAAACTGAATGAAGATCATTAAACAAATATTTTTATATGAATTGTTAATTTAACTGAAGTTAATGAAATAATGTAGCATAATAATAATGCATAAGGTGAGTCACTATTTGTATTTTGGAGGCAAGAAGTTTTGGTAGCATAGCAGATAAGGTACTTGGAAAAAGTTAGGAAAGCCTGAGTCCAATACATTTTGAGACACTTATTAGCTGTGTGACTCTGGGGAAGTCACTTAAATTTTACCATTCCTTCAAATGTAACTTATGATAATAATAGTACCCATTTCACTGTGTTGTGAGGATGACACAATATAACAGTTGTAAAAGTATTTCCCACCAACAAATTCTCCCAAACTTCCTTTTAAAAGAAGATAAATTATTGAGAAAAATAAAAATAATTTGAAAATTCATCATATCTGGTGACACAGTGGACGGAGCACAAGATTAAGAATCAAGGGCACCTGTGTTTCAATTCTACTTGAGACATCACACTGCAGGCTGTGTTTGGCACATAGTAGGTGTTTTTATAAAAGCTTATTTTCTCCCCTTAAAAAGAGACCCAGGATCTACTAAGGTAGGACTTGTGAAGTATGAAAGAAAAAATATATTCACATTCTTTGAATGTTGCACATCCAAAAGTAGGTAGTATATATATAAAAATTCTGGCCATAGTGTCAAACTACTGATGTACAAGAAGATTTATATACATACATACATACACACATACACACACACACATATATATATATCAAACTACTGAAGTACAAGATTTATATATATATATAAAACTACTGAAGTGAAAGATTTATATGTATACACACATGTGCGTTCATACATATATACATGCATGTATGACTTTATATGTGCAAATAAAATATGCATGTGTGTATGTGCATGTATGTATTTGAAAAAACAAACACTTGTCAATATGTATAAAGTATATACACACATGTAAGTATGGTGTGCATGTGTGTATATACACACATATGTACATACATGTGATTCTATACATACAATTATGTGCATGTGCATGTATGTTTATGAGTGTGTGCATTATGTCTGTATAGGTAGATACACACGCACATGTGTGTATTTCCATGTATGTTTGTAAGTACATATACACACATAAATGTGTGCATATGTTTGCATGTATGTGTACTGCATTGCATACATGCATGTGCCTGTGCATGCACTGCTATACGAGTGCATTACATAAGTGTGCACACATGCATGCTTAATTGCATGTGCACCTTCGTGTGTGATGCATGCAACACATATATGTGCACACTGCTTGTATGCATGTTATGCTGCACACATGCACACATGTATTGTGCAATGCATATACATATTGTATGCAAATGTGTGTGCACATACGCATGCGTGCATCCATATCTGAGTGTATAAATGTCAATGAGTGGTAATCAATTTTCTCTTATACAAAAATGAAACGCCACTTCCAACCCCCAATAACACAAGCGCTCTAATTCACTGATGTGTGTTTCTCTTGAAATGTCTTCTCTTTGGGGATTTGTCTGGGAGGAGAGGGGCGGGGGGAGACACCCCCCAAACAAAGCAGAATCAAACCTCCGACGTAGATCCGGCTTGTGCCTGGAATTCCCTCACAGCGCCCCCACTCCTTCCTCCTCCTCGATCCCTGGTCTCATCTAACTCCATTGTGTATTTCATTGCACTGCTTGCCAATCAGTTACAGTCTTTGGCCCCTTGTCACTTTCATCCCATTGGACGGCTGTCCTGGGAGCTGCCCAATGGTGCGCCACTAATGAGGCAGCTTAAAGAGCAGCTGGGGATGTGCAATTGCTGGATTAGGGTCAAGGCCAACAGAGAAAATGGATGAGAGGCGCAGGCTGAATGACTGCCAGCAAGCAGGGGTTCTATTATCCTGATAAAGCAGGACATTCATTACCATCTATTGTAACGTAATTTGGGTTCAGTCATGCTGTCTCTCCCTCTCCTCGGATTTACAATTCAGAAACTAGCCATGGGCCAAGGGGGGCATTGTCCTAGGTGGCTGGGTAGCCCTGGGTGCGGGGGAAGCATGACATGAATGAATGAGCCATGAAGCCCAAATTCGGGGAGAAGCCAGGACTGACACCTTGTTACTCGGCACAGTGACATAAGTTGTAGGCACGGTGCCTGGATATTTCTACATCTCTCCAGCGCTGGTTTGCTCATTAAGCAAAGATAAAATGAAAAGTCCTCATTTATCCTTTGCAAAACCCAAATCCCATTGAGAACAGCCGGTATCACCACACTAATTTCCCCTCAATTTCTGGTGAGAGTACTGCAGAAGAACACAGCAGAAGTTTGTTTAGCAGTTAAGATGCAGAGATCTCTCTTTTAGGCCAGACTTGTCCAACTTACATAGAAGAACCTTGACTGAATGTCTTCCTGACATACAGTAAGAAAATGCCCCAAGTCTTCTCCCTCTCTCTTTTTAGCGCAAAGCTCCTATCTTAAGGAGGATACATGTGTTTCTCCATCTTTCCCTTACTTTCCTTGCTCTTGCTGATCTTCTGAAATTATACCTTCTTAAAATGGCTTAGCTCCAGTTCTAAAGCCTACTTGCCATCTGGACTAATGGAAACCTAGTGCTATTGTCTATGCACAGTGTTGAGTTAGGAAGACAAATGGGGTTGGTAGAAAGGATAACAAGTGCAGTTATTCATAGCAAATTAACCAAAGGCCCAGTGAAAAGAGTTAATCAATCTGGTCAAGTTTACAAAAAAAAAATACTTTCTTTGTTTCAGCCAGATGGATGATGGAGCTGGATGGCTGAGGCCGAAACAGCAGGTGGACCATGAAAGCCGTTCTTATATCTCTACAAAAAAGTCACCTCTCCCCATCGTCGATGAAAGTAGTCAAAGTACAGTAAATGTCATTATAAATCTCCAGCAACATGACTCC
>JAJPUD010004583.1:92044-191058 GCA_023553655.1 Myrmecobius fasciatus | reverse complement strand
TATATGGTTTTCTTCAGTGAACAATTGGAACTGGTTTGAGACAATTCTTTGTTGCAGAGAGCCATGTCCATCAGAATTGATCATCATGTAATACTGTTGTTGCTGAGTATGATGATCTCCTGGTTCTGCTCGTTTCACTCAGCATCAGATATGTAGGATGGCATGTGTGGGTTTGTAGAAAGAATATGATGATAAAAAGAAAAAATTAAGGGGTTAAAAAAAGGATTTTACTAGGAGGAAAAGGAAGAGGGACAGAATAGGGTAAATTATATCACACAAAGAGGCGCAAAGGACCTATTACAATAGAGGGAAAGAAGAGAGGGGGTGAACATTGTTTGAATCTTACTCTCATCAGATTTGGTTCAAAGAGAGAATAACATATACTTTAAGTTGAATCTAAGATTTTACTTTACTCTATAGAGAAGTAGTAGTGAAAGAAAAGAGGGGGCTGATAAAAGGAAAGGGAGATTGAGGAAGGTAGTGGTCAGAAGCAAAACACTGGTTAAGAGGGAAAGGGTGAAAGGAGAGAGAAAAATATAAATGGAGAAAAGTAGGATGGAGAGAAAAATACAGTAATCATAACTGTGAATGTGAATGGGATGAATTCTCTCTTAAACAGAAGTGAATAGTGGAATGAATTAAAAGCCAGAACCCTAAAATAGTTGTTCATAAGAAAAATGCTCGAAGCACAGAGACTTAGAGTAAAGGTAAATGGTTGAAATAGAATATATTATGCTTCAGCTGAAGTAAAAAAAAAACCCAGTAGGGGTAGATATCCTTGTCTCAGACAAAGCAAAAACAAACAAAAAAATTAAAAGAGATAAGCAAGAAAATTAAAGGTTTGCTAAGGTAGTATAGGCAATGAAGTCATATCAGTACTAAACATATACACAATTAAAGCAACTCTGCAATACCATTTCACATTTATCAATTGGCTAGTATAATAGGTAAGGAAAATAATAAATGTTGGAGAAGATGTGTTAAAATTGGAACACTAATGCATTGTTAGAGGAGTTGTTAACTGATTCAACCATGCAGGAGAGCAATTTGGAACTATGATAGAAGGGCTATATAAAACTGTGCATATCCTTTGATGCAGCAATACCACTAGTAGGTCTGTATTTTTAAGTGATCATGAAAAGGAGAAAGGAGCTCTTTTTGTAGTGGCAAAGAATTAGAAGTTCCCATCAATTGGGAAATGACTGGACAAGTTCTAGTATATTAATATAATGGAATACTATTGTGTTATAGGAAATGATGAGCAGGGGGATTTCAGAAAAAACCTGGAAAGGCTTACATGAATTGATGCTGACTGAAATGAGTAGAGCCAGAATCTTGTACACAGTAATAGCAACACTGTGCAATGATCAACTATGATAGACTTAGCTCTCCTTAGCAATACAGTGATCTAAGATGATTCCAGAAGACTCATGCTGGAAAATGGTATCCATATTCAAAGAAAGAACTATGAAGTCTGAATGCAGATTGAAGCATACTATTTTTTACCTTTTTGGTTGTTTTTTGATTTTTTCTTTCTCTTGGTTTTCCCTATTTGTTCCAATTCTTCTTTCAAAACATGATGAATGTGGAAATATGTTTAACATGATTATACATGTACAACCCTATATAAGACTACTAGCTGTCTTGGGGGGAGGTAATGAAAGTAAGGAATGGAACTTAAAATCTTATAAAAATGAATATTGAAAACTATCTTAACATATAATTGGAAAAAATAAAATAGTATTAGTGGGGGGAAAATCCACAATGTGGTTTAGATGCTGACTTGGCCTAGTAGAAAATGAAGATTTAGGAAAGAAAAATGCCTATATCTCCCCAATAACTGGTTAATTAATAATCATTTCTCTCAAAGTATTATTATTATTTATATTATTATATAATGCTTTCTTTAGAAACTTCCTCATTGGTATTATTTATTTATGATTGCTTAGTCAAAATTGTGTATTGTAAGATTTTTTTAATCTTCTTGAGCCATAATCTTTTTTAGAATTTCCATTCTTGGAATTCTTCCACTAAACACTTGTGCTGATGTATCATAATGACGTAGACACAATCCTGGATTCTTCAAGCTTTGACAGTAGATCAAGTGCAAAGTCTGTTAGGTCCTATCAAGCTGGAAAGGCTTAAAAAATGGGCCCAGAAACATAGGAATGTTCAGAGAGATTCATGGCCAAAACATCTAAGGTGGGTAACACAGTGGATAGCATGTGAGATCTAGAGTTAGGAAAACTCGTTTTCATAAGTTCAAATCTAGCCTCAGATGCTTAGTAACTGTGTGATCTCTAGCAAGCCACTCTACAGTGTTTTTCTCAGTTCCTCATCTGTAAGTTGAACTGGAGGGAGAAATGGCAAATCACTCTATTATCTTTGCCAAAAAAATCTCAAATGGGGTAGCAAAGAATTGGACACAATTCAAATAAATGAACAGTTTATAAGGCATGGAAGGTTTGCAATCTATTAGGAAAAAGGGAGCCTATCTAAAAACCCATTTTTCCCTCCTAGTCTTATGAAGGGAATATCTGTGGAAATGAAATTAGAAATGGTTGCAAGTATTGGTAAATTGAGGGGAATATATCAAAGTTTTTTCTCTTAATTTTTTGGAGTCATTTTCTGTGTGCCATCTATAAAATAGAAGACCAGTTCAGAACCTAAATTATTCAAGTGTCTGATGGAGATTTAGATTCCAGAAGTTGATAAATGGGGAGAAAATGTTCCAACTATTAGGAGGGAAGTATTTCAGTTATCCTCTATTCTCTTGGCTGTAAGAAGATCTTAAGAGCTTTGAAAAATCTTTAAGATTTAGGGCTTCTCATCTTCCCATCATCACCCTAGAATCTTCTGATGTAATGTCTTCCTAGGAAGAAGGAACAGACAGCCAAGGATGTATATTCACAGCCTACAAAGAGACTAGACAAGAAGTTCCACCATGCACAAGGGGAAATTGTTGAGCACCTACAAAGGGGAGAAAAGGACCTTCAATAACCAAGAGCTGTGTGTGTGTGTTGCCTCTACCACACATGCCTTTAAACTTTCCATTAGATTCTGTGTATACTTGTGAGAGAATGAGTATGAGAGACTTTTGGTGTGGATGTTTTGTGAAAATTGTTCTAAGGAACTAACTCTTTCTACAAACTACTTAAGGCTTGCCAGTGAAATTGCTTTTCAACTGATAATCTTGTGAGGAAGTGCACTGCTGAAGGCTTCTTAACTACAGCATTAGGCAGTCATTCTCAATCTCCATGCTCTGGGGACACATGCCAGTATGAGTGGGACAATTGGGCTTGTCACTTCAGAGCTTGTATGGCATTGTGGGGAGTTCATCCATGATAAACGTTGGGTTCTTGACAATGGAGAGCACCAATGAAAAGATTTTCCACCCAAACTCTTATTTTATTCATTAGTCTGGGAAGATATCAAGATTATTCTCTTTTTTGGTTTTAGATTGTAATTGACCAGACATTTTTCTTTCATGCTTCATTAAAAATCATAGTTCTTATGAGACTTTGTCTATTTAAATAATTTTGCACTGAATTTTTGTACTCTGTATAAATATTGCTTTAGGGAATCTAGGTGGCATAGTGGATAGAATACTAGGTTTGGAATTAGGAGGATTTGAGTTTAAACCTGTCCTTAGACACTTAATAGTTGTGTGACCCTGGAAAAGTTATTTAATGTTTGTCTGTTTCCTCAAAGTGTTAAATAGGGAAAATAGCAGCACCTATTTCTTAGGATTGTTGGGAGGATCAAATGAGATTTGTAAAGCCCTTATCACATTGCCTGCTATCTCCTAGGTGCTTAATTAATGATTGTTCCCTTTCCTAACTCCACATCCCTATATAAAAGTAGGAATTTCATATCACTAAAATACTAGTGCCTGGCAGTTTGTCTATAGTAGTGGTGTCAAGCTCCCAGAGAAACAGGAGCTACTAAAGCAAATGTAAGGATTCCTTGTGGTCCATTTATTGACTTAAAAAACAACATATGCTCATATGTTTCATTTTTTGTTAATATATCCACACATTAAAATCAGATGAAAACTACATTTATTCTGGTTCAGGCAGTACTTGGGAATATTGTGGCTCATGGAAGGCATGTTTGACATGTCTGGTGTGCATCATACTATAGGACACAGAAATGTTCTTTGCTTCTCCTCCTCCAATTCTTCTTCTTCTTCAATTTAATCAAACCCAGAATGTTTGCCTTATTTGTGACATTAGTGCAGACAACTTTAAGGACTGAAAGGTTTATAGGATAAACATTGTCTACTGGTCTAAAAACTCTTAAGTAATTAACTCAAAGTTCTTAATAGCATTTGTTGGGTTCACAATTGCTCAAGACTTAATGGATTATGTTTTTCTTTAGGCTTTTAATGAGACTACTTGTCCTATTATTTAACGAGTTTGGAGTTCAAGTAGAATTGCCTTGCAATTACAGGTGAACACAGGAGGGATTTTGGGGTATTCATTAGTATATGGACCCTGAAGAAATTTATCTGAATCTCTTATGGGATAGCTTTTGGTACAGAGATCCTCCGAGAAATTTTGGCATGCCCTATGTAGAAAGGAACAATTAGAAAATTCGTCTAGACCTCAGATGGATATCTTTATGTTTGGAGAAAATGATGGAAGCTGGAATGGGAGGTCCTGTGACCCTGTGATTTCAGAGGCTTATATTTTTTGTTACTTCATGGATAGGATTTGGTTTTTATATATTAATATCATAGTATAACATCTATTGAAACAGCTTTTCCCTCACAGTCAGGAAGAAAAACATCCTGTCTTGTAATACTGTCTTAGTTATATACATTTTACACATACTATATTTAGAGGAGTGGTTGGACCAGCAGAGCAACATCACAGAAATAGAATTCATAGGAAACACCTGGTTTAAGGAGAGAGATCTTAGTATGCAGTTTATTTTACTGTGTCAAATGCTGTTCAATCAATTATGTGATTGTGAAAATGTGTTATTCTGTATAAAATCTTCTGGAAAAGCAGATTTCATCAGGATACCTCTATATGTGTAGATAATTCTTGAAATGTTTTTTTTTATAAATCATTATCATAAAGTTTTAACATATATGAGTTATAAATAAATAAACATGAACTTTGTATAATACAGGCCTGTTTCTGAAATGTAGTGTAATATATGAGAGATTGAAACAAGAAATCAACGAAGACTGGTGATATTATTGTATCTTGATTTTAAAAAATGATTCTAGCTCCTGTATGTCCCTTAATTACCTCCTTTCGACTATCAAAATTTATATCTACCCACAGTCTTCAGTTCCCAAAGCAGAAATCAACATAATTTAAAATATTCTTTATTTACCACCACTACTGTTTTAAATATTTCAGTGAAGAATGCAAAGGAATCTGACCTATATACTAAAGCATAATTTACTAAGGTATAGTAATAAACTTCTTCAACCTGCCCTTTTTCCTCTATAATTTTCTTTTTGAACACAGGTTGGAGAAAAGAGAAGGTCCATAGTAATATAGTGAATGGAGAGATCCATCCTTGGTGTTAAGATCTGGACTTAAGTTTTGCTTTTTATACATAAATGTGTGACCTTTAGGCAAGTCAACAATCTCTCATCATCCTGAAAGGAGGTGGAGAGAATTTCTTCACCAGGAAATCTGAAATCTGAAATTAAAGGTCCAGACTATTCCTCATAAAACAGGCATCCAGAAGGAAAGAAGTGTGAATTTTTGAAACAGGTATATAGGAGACCAGAGGTGGAGGGGAGTTATTGAGATGGTGTTTTCCAAGAAATGTTGTGAAAGATTTCAAATAGTAGGTAGAAAAATAAATAAATTCTACAGAGTTCCTTCATCTTTGTTCTTTTCCTTACAAACTAGTCTTGGTTGCTCTTGCTTTCTCCCAATTCTTGCTACATTTGCCTATTAACTCTTGTAATCAGTACTCTTTAATGTTTAAGGAAAAGGAAGAGATGATTGTAAAGGCATTTCCCTATGGAAAATTTCCTTTCCCAGTTCTTTCCCCAGTTTTGGCTCCTATCATTCTTTTGAGGAGAGGCATTTGGTATCTTGCTCTGGTCTCTAGGTTCTATCTAATTGTCGAGAAAGACTCATCCATCACCATGTCCAAACAGTACAGACTTGTTTAAAAAGTTTTAATGGCATTAAACTGGTACACACCCTGTATAAAACAAGGCAAATGAGGATGATCACAAAGTCTAAAAGATTTGAAAGCCCAAAGAGCATGACATAAAGAATTGAGGAATAAATAAATCAGAGAAATAAGCCAAAAGATGGCTACAACTATGTGGGGACAATACCCTTGGGCAAGGGCTAACATGAAAAGCGTAGTGATAAGTCCAAATTTAAAATAAATTTTTCCCAACCTCCCAACTTGCTTTAGAAACAAAACCTGCCATAGTAAGTATCTGATGAAGTGAACAGAATCAAGGACATTAAGAACAAGGAAGGCATTCTTATATTGCCCAAAGAAGTTGCTGATTTTAGCTACAATTTTCCTATCCTTGAGGAATGTCCATTAAATGTAACATTTTATCATTTGCAACTTGAAAACTCGTCATAATTCATTAAATAACAGAGCATAGAAAATTGTCAAGTTTTATATCTCATGGAAGGGAGTTTAGGAGGAAGCAGCTGTCCTGGAAACCTGACCACTAAGAGCATGAATGTTCAGGGGGTTTGAGGAATCTGAGGGATGTTCCCATTTTTTTGAGACATCTATAGCATGCAGTATCAATTGAAAGAGGATTGCTAATGGAATTAAGAGCCACGGGGTTTAATTATGGGATTTCTGTATGGGTAAAAACCTGAATTTCTCTAGTGACAGAACAGATTTCTTTAGGGAAAGTTGACAGAGTAGAACAAAAAAGAATGCACACCAACAATAATTCCCTTTTCCCCCTGATTTATCTAAATCATCTATGAATCCTTACCAAAGGATTATTAACATGAAAGAGAGAGGGATATGGTGCTATGAAAAGTCTTGAGTTCTAATCTTGCCAATAATACTAATTGTGTGATTTGGGACAGATGATTTATCTATATAAGCCCCAGTTTCTTCAGCTGTAAATTGAAGAAATTAGACCTAGATTGCCTCTGAGGTCCTCTTTAGCTGTAGATTAAAGGTGCCATGGGACAAAAAAGTAGAAGTAGTCCAGGAGATTTTATGGTCCTCGGGTTCCATTTGATTAACAAATTGCATTCTAAATAATAATATCCTGGGAGAATGTCCTTTATGACTATATTTCTCATCCATATGTTTCAGATTTCCTTTAGATATCCATTTTAACCAGTATATGTAGAAGCATCAACAAATATTCCCTTCCCTTTCAGCATTGGTTTTCTGTGGCCTGAAGATCCCAAGAAATTGTATTTCCTTAGAAGAAGCACCTACCAGAGTTCTATTTCATTATGCTGTGTAACACTGAGGAATCTCTCCTGGGAGCCAAATAAGCTTGCTATTATGCTACTCCCCTTTGCTTCAAGGGGCCTCACTGCTCTGGATATGAAATTTTGAATCATGTTCATCTTGAGGAGTCTAGTCTCAGAAAGGTTAGTCTCTCTTCTCATATTCTGGTTCACTAAACTATCCCAGCAACCTGAGGGGAATTATATTAACAGTTTAGTTATACTTCATATCTAAGGTTTCCCCAAAAGAAAAATGTACATGTTAATTACATATGGTATACCCTATGTGTATAATATTTGTTTTTGAGACAGGAATTTATATTTTATATATTTTTATGAATGCCACATAGTATGCACCTGGCAAAAACAAATTTAAAGAAAGATTCAGTAGCCTAACATATAACTAATATTATAGTTAGTTAGGATACTGATATTTAAACCTCATCAGAAAAAAAAGCATTTTGTAGGACTGCTAATTGGGCATTTTATATTTCACTTCAGCTCTACACTGTTATTATATATTATTATATATTATATATCTATTAATAAAAAGGCCAGGCTTGGGTTAATCTTGTTGAGTTATCCTCTTTAAAAGTGTTGGAGTATTTGCCAGGGACTTTGCCAGCTCTTACCTAATGGGATTCAGAATTTTGTGACCTCTTGAATGTACAAAGTAACTTCTTAGTCTGAGTCTTTCCTTTTTGCTATAGCTACTCATCAGTCTAAGATCAGAGAAAAGCAAACACAAAAGTGGTGGATCAAATCCAGCCTAAGGCTAAACTAGGTAGGATATGTTCTATAAGGAGGTCAGGGTAGAGGAGAGTGAAAATCATCCCTTTCCTTCGTCCTTTCTCAGAAATGAATCAAAACAGTTCTTAGATGATTTGCAGGCATAAAGGAAGAGCTGAAGCTGGAACTTCTCCCTTTTTAATATCTGTTGAATCATCAGCTCTTTCACCTCTACATTAAGTGCATTCTCCTTAGCCCAGACTTGCACATGATCAGAAGGAAATGCTTCCTTATAGTTGACTGGAACCAGTAAGGACAACTTCAAGCCTGCTCCATGGGTAGGAATTCATTAAACTGGAAAAAAATATTGAACTTGAAGTAATTTTTCATGTGTTTGAGCAGAATCACAAAATTTTAAATAATAGTTTAAAAGGTGGGAAGGAGGAATTATGGGCAAGGATTCTTGATGATGAAATGGAAAGAAACATTGGAGTCATTGGACTAGCTTTTTTAATAGTAATTTTTCTCTCTGAACTTCAATTTCCTAATCTATGAAATGGGATGATACTTGTCATATATTTCATAGTGTTGTCATGCAGATTGCAAAGTAGTTTGTAAACAGTAATCCACTTAAAATGCAAAGTATGATTATCATAACAATTTGTTGGGGATGGAATTTTTGCACTGATTTGGATGAATTTCTCATCTTGACAACTTGATGTTCATGAAAATGTAACATGATTGTCAACCAAGTTGTGAACATGAGTGTTGTATAAAGCAAGGAGACATTGAATAATTTTCATTAATAAGCCTTAAAAACTTTTTAAAAAATTTCTTTTTACCTTTTGTCTTATTTACACATCATTTCCCCTCAAGCCCATTTCCACCCCATTGATATCTCCTTATAATACAGAAAAACTTTAAGCAAAGCCAATCAATACAGTGACCATATTTTAAAATGGATACCATTTTTCACATCCATAGTTACCTCCTTCTTCAGAGGAGGAAGATGTGTTTTTTATCAGTTTTCCAGAGTGAAAACTGTTCATAATTCTTCAGAGTTTGATTACCTTTGAACATTATCATTGTTTTTATTATTATTCAGTGTGCATATTATTCTTTTGATTCTGTTTTCATCATTTGGTATTACTTCATATGTCTTTCTTTTTTGATGTATTTCATCTTATAGTATAGTGATATTCATTTACATCTACATGGCACAATTTGCTCAGCCTTGTACCTCTAACTGGGCACTTACCTTATTTCCAGTGCTTTGCTATCATAGACTATCTCTAAACATTTTGTTATAGGATGATTCATTCTTTATCGTCATTGATCTCCTTGGGATAGACCCTATATTCTCCATATACCCCAAAGTAGGATGCATTGGACCAAGGGTATGAATAATTTAATGATTTTTCTTGTGTGATTTTAATTCATTTTCTAGAATGGTTGAATTAAGTCACAGTTTCACCGACAGTGTTTTAGTGTGATTGGCTTTGTTCATTTCCAGCAATACTGACTTTTTTGAAGTTAGTTATTATTTTATTAATGAGGGCAGACATGCTGCATTCTTTGCCTTGCACTGTCTGACATTAATCCCTTTGTACTCTGTCTCAAGGAGTCCCTGTTTGTCTATTGCCTGGTTCAGTTTGGGACCCTGATCAGTGTTCCTTCTTATTATTCCACTTATCTCCCCCTTGTCTGCTTTTCCCATTCCCTCTGGTGGCAAATACCTGATATTTGAACTCACTTTGTGAACGTTACAAAGTCCACATTGTCCAATGCTAACTGCATCTTGAGGATAAGGATGACACAGAAATTTTCTAAGACTTCTCTCATAGAGAGATTGTTTTCTCTGGACATTGGTGTAATTATTTTCATAAGTTGCCAGGGTTTTTTAGATGGACAGTTACCCTAGCATCACAACACTCAACGTCAGTTGTCTTATTTCTTCAACAGTTAGACTAAAGCCTTCATTAATAAAATATAATTTGTAAATCTGTATTTTTTTATCTGGCTATTGCAAATCCTTAAGAATGGTTTCTATCTCAAATCTAATTAAAGGTCTAACTTCATCATGCAGCTCTGATTCTTCATCACTCTGCAACTTATGACCCCCTTTTCTAGATTTGGGTTTGGAGCTTCCTTACCTCTTAGATCTTCTTTATCTACTTCCTCAACTCTGTCTGCCTGGAGGAAGTATGTGGGAGTGGAACTAAGATGAATATTCAACCTACCTGCTCAGAGATTCTCCCAGTGTTCTCTATTATTGTGACAACAGTGGATACCCTAGCATCTCAACAGGTGTCCAAATCCATATCTATTTCTCTAGGGTCCCTGGTGGCCACAAGATGATTTCTTATGCAGTTTTTCTAGCAAAACTCAGCCTGGGACGTTCCAAAGATTTGGAAGCTGAAATCCTTTCAGATTATGAGTGTTTTGAGCAACAACAAGAGCAGCAAAATTGGCTAATGTTGTCACTGTTTTGTGAAGCCAGCAACTTTATTAGCTTCTGTATCATGGGTTGCTGGGGTAACTAGGGCAGGTGATAAGGACCTCATAATATCTTGAGAAAGGAGTAGGAGGGGTTGGGGTTTTTATTGGCAGCTATCCAGTTCCCTAAAGCACCTGTAGGCAGCTTGCTTATACTCTCCAAAACTCCAATCTTAAACATTCAGAAGTTGTTCTCACTGCAATCCTCTGATAAACAAAACCATCATGAATGGTACCAGCAGGGACTGTTTTTGTGGGAAGGAAGGAGATGTCTCCTTTCTCCCAACTGCCTTAGGTGAAAAACATCATGATACCAAAAACACATGCCTCTTTTTATGTGGGGATCTGGGATGCAAACACAGAACATATTTCACATTCCTCAGTCTAAAAACCCTACCCATTGACCAATTTTTCTTTTATTAGATCAACTGGAGGAGTGGAAGGGAGAGGGAATGGCTTTAGACAACTGTGTAAGGGGGTAGGATTGCTTCAGTCTGTTTAGGGCAGTTTGGCAAGAAAAGAGGGTGCCTTGGGAAATTTTGATGTTTCAGCAGCTAGCTGAGGAAAAAAGAAGTCTCCAAAGCTGGAAAAGGAGGAGAGGCAGTAGTACATGGGAGAAAATGTGTGCTCCTGCAGGGAGGGGGATGAAACTAGTACAATTAGTCCCTTTTCCAGGAAAATAAAAGGGGGAGGGAGAAGAGAGCACACAGACAGTAAGTGCAGAGGAAAACTTGCCTCTTTACAATGCCCTGTAACAGCTTTTAACTATTTACATATATTTTAGTTGTGGGTGAGCATTCAGTTTGCAAGCTGTCTACCCTTGGTGTGGACCACAAGCCATGGTATTCTCAAATGGGAGCTTGTGAACAAAGGCACTTTCCAGAAGAAGATAATAGACAGTCTAACAAGTTGACAAGATACTTTTATTTTTATTTATTTGTATTTAGTATAATTAATAATTGGTTTTACTTTAATATAATCAAAATTATATATTTTGCATTTTGTAATGCTCTCTATCTTTCCTTTGGCCATGAATTCATCCCCCATAGATTTGACAGGTAGACTATTTCTTTCTCTTCTAATTTGCTTATGTATTACCCTTTGTGTATCATTCTATATATTACCCTTTATGTATCAACATGCACCCTTTTAAATTTTATCTTTTCTCAGCTAGCACCAGATAGTTTTAATGATTACTGCTTTATAATATGGTTTGAAATCTTGATTTTGCTATGCTACCTTCTTTTGTATTTTTCATAATTTCTTGATCTTTTGTTTTTCCAGATGAATTGTTATTTTTTTTTCTAGCTCTGCTGGATATTTTTTTTTTGGTAGTTGACTGGTATGGAACAGAATAAGTAAATTAGTTTAGGCAAATTTTTCATTTTTAAAAGAATACATTCAAATTTCTATCTTTTTACATTTTATTTTGAGATTTTTATGCCATTTTAACATGGTCTGTTTTTGTGTAGGTGCTACATGCTGCTAAGAAAAAGATATAGTCCTTTCTATTTCTATTAAGTTTTCTTCAAAGATCTGTTATATCTGACTTTTCAAATATTTTATATTGGATTTATCAAGTTCTGAGAGGGATCCTTCACCAGTACAGTTTTGCTATTTATTTCTTCCTGTAACTCACTTAACTTTTCCTTTAAGAATTTGAATGCTCTTTCTACACTGCCCAGATGAGGGAGTTCCATATAGCACTGTCCTCAATTTGTAATTTTAAAGAGAAACTTTTCTGATGTGCAGAACCTTAGATATCTTGCAGATGAAGGAAGAAGCTATACTCAAATATCTTGCTGCAGGAACCTGTTTGGACTTCCAGATGCAACAGTATATCTACAAATGAAAGAGTGATGGCATCTGCATTGTTAATTTGAAGAGAAGTTGGAAAAAGCTACTGCTGACAGCTCATGCCATTGAAAATCCAACTGATGTTAGTGTCATCTCATCCAGGAACATTGTGGGTCTGAGAGATTTTCTGAAATGTGTTGCTGCCACTGGTACCATATTTATTTCTGGGCACCTTTACTAACTTTACTAATAGGTCCAGGCAGCTTTCAGGAAATCTCACATTTTGGTGATCACTGATTCTTGGGCAAATCATCAGCTTCTGACTGAAACATCCTATGTTAATCTTCCAACCATTGCATTGTGCAACACAGATTCCCCACTTCACTATGTGGACATTGCCATTTCATGTAAAAATAAGCGGGCTTATTCAGTGGATTTGATGTGGTAGATGCTGGTCCAGGAAGTCCTACATATGTGTAGCACCATCTCCTGTGAACGCCCATGTAAGGTTATGTCTGATTTTTACTTCTACAGGGATCCAGAGGAGATTGAAAAGGAAGGATGTGTTGCAGTTGGGAAGGCAGTAACTTAAGAGGAGTTTTAGGGTGATTGGACCGTACCTGCCCCAGAATTCACATCTACTCCATCAGAAGTAGCTGATTGGTCTTAGGGAGTACAGGTGCCATCTGTGCCCATTCAGCAGTTTCCTACTGGAGAGTGGAGCCCTCAGCCAGCCACTGAGGACTAGTCTGTGGCTCCTACTGCTCAGGCCACTGAGTGGGTAGGAACCACCACAGAGTGGTGATCTTAAGTTTTACCCTAGCTACCCTAATAGTGTTGGAAAAATAGAATAAACATTGGTTTCTTATCAAGGAAAAAAAAAGAATTTGAATGCTAATACCACTTGATACATGTTTAATATTGAAATTACTTCATTGTCTATGGTACCTTTTAGCAAGATATAATTTTTATTTTAATTATAAGTTTGTATTTGCTTTTACTTTGTCTGAGATCAGGATTGTCACCCTGTTTTATTGTTGTTGTTTTTGCTTCAGCTATTGATTCTGTTTCATCCTTTTTACTTTTACTCTGTGTATGTCTCTCTGCTTTTTGTGTGCTTTTTGTGTGCTTCTTGTAATATATTGTAGAATTCTGGATTTTTTGATCCACTCTGCTTTCTGTTTTATGGAGGAGTTTATCCCATTCACATTCACAGTTGTAAGGCCTATCCATGTATTTTCTCCCCCCCCCTTTTTTTAAATGAAAGCTTTTTATTTACAAAACATATGCGTGGGTAATTTTTCAACATAGATCCTTGCAAAACCTTGCATTCCCAATTTTCCCCTCCTTCCCCTTACCTCTTTCCCTAGATGGCAAGTAATCCAATATATGTTAAACATGTTAAAATATATGTTAAATTCAATATATGTATACATATTTATACAATTATCTTGTTGCACAAGAAAAATCGGATCAAGAAGGGGGAAAAAACTGAGAAAGAAAAAAAATGCAAGCAAACACCAACAGAGAGAGTGAAAATTATATGATATGATCCACACTCAGTTCCCACAGTCCTCTCTCTGGGTGTAGATGACTCTCTTTACAAGATTATTGGAACTAATCTGAATCATTTCATTGTTGGAAAGAGCCGCATCCATCAGAATTGATCATCACATAATCTTCTTGTTGCCGTGTACAAAGATCTCCTGGCTCTGCTCATTTCACTTAGTATCAGCTCATGTAAGTCTTCCCAGGCCTCTCTAAAACCATCCATTATAAAACAATAATATTCCATAACATTCATATACCATAATTTATTCAGCCATTCTCCAATGGATGGGCATCCTTTCAATTTCCAGTTTCTAGCCACTACACAAAGGGCTGCCACAAACATTCTTGCACATGTGGGGCCCTTTCCTTCCTTTAACGTCTCTTTGGGATATAAGACCAATAGAAACGCTGCTGGGTCAAAGGGCATGCACAGTTTGATAACTTTTTGAGCATAGTTCCAAATTGTTCTCCAGAATGATTGGATCCGTTCACAGTTCCACCAACAATGTATCAGTGTCCCAGTTTTCGCAGATCCCCTCCAATATTCATCACTAACTTTTCCTGTCATTTTAGCCAATCTGACAGGTGTGTAGTGGTACCTCAGAGTTGTCTTAATTTGCATTTCTCTGAGCAAGAGTGATTTGGAGCACCTTTTCATATGACTAGAAATACTTTTAATTTCATCATCTGAAAATTGTCTGTTCTTATCCTTTGACCATTTATCAATCGGAGAACTGCTTGAATTCTTATAAATTTGAGTCAATTCTCTCCATATTTTAGAAATGAAACCTTTAACAGAACCTTTGAATATAAAAATGTTTTCCCAATTTATTGCTTCCCTCCTAATCTTGTCTGCTTTAGTTTTATTGGTACAAAAAATTTCAACTTAATATAATCAAAATTATCTATCTGGTGTTCAATTAAGAGTTCCAGTTATTCTTTGGTCACAAATTCTTTCCTTCCCCATAGATCTGAGAAATAAATTATCCTATATTCTAATTTGCTTATAATTTCACACTTTATGTCTAAATCGTGGACCTATTTTGACCTTACCTTGGTAAACGGTGTAAGGTATATAGGTATACTAGTTTCTGCCATTATGCATTTCCTTTATCATTTTCTCCCCCCTCTTTGTTCTCTCTCTCCTTTTACCCTTTCTTTCTTCACCATCCTTTTGCTTAGGCAAAAGTTAGTTGGTATTTACCATGTTGGGGCTATGCTGAAGCATGTGGTGTTCCGACCACTGGAGAGTGCCTCTTTGCCTGAAGCTGTGCTGAAGCAGGTGTAGATCTGGCTCTTGAAGATGCCTATTTGTCCAGAAATGTGCCGAAGCATGTGGAGGGTCTGGTTGCTGGATTATACCTGTTTGTCTGGGGCTGCACTAAGAGTATGTGATGGTTCCTGGAACTTAAGCCAACTGGCTCTACTGGCTATGGGGGGACTCCTGGTGTTGGTGTTGGCTTGTTACCCCACATTGGGGCTCAAGATCTTCTGAGAGTTTGCTGAGGTGGGGCTTGCTGCTGGCTTTCTGGGAAGCTTTCTGTTCTGGATGCTGCCTCCCTTTTACCTGAAATGGACCCCTCCTGCTGATATTTCCTGGACTAAAAGATTGTTTCATCCTGTCTCCTTGCTGGTTCTGCTGTTCCAGCACTTACCTTGGGGCTAGAGAGAGTTACAGCAATTCACTGTTTACTTCTTGGCTTCCAGAAGTAGTTACCTCCTTTTATCCTTTTAATCAGATTTAAGATTTCCCTAGCCCAAGATTGAGGAGAATATCTCATTATCAACTCTATTTTTCCCAAGAACTTGGCTTTGAATGAGGAAATAGAAAGGGAAAAAACCCTGATCTCCCCTTCCAAATAGTAGTAATTGGTTATTAATAATCATTTTTCTCACTAAGAAATTTAAGGGGAAAAAGTTATTTCCTGATTGAGAAGGTAGAGTGTCATGAGGGAGGTGTGGAATTTCAACATTTAGATAGATAAGGAAGGCAAGGGAGGGGACTCCATTTCAGTCATTATGGATAGTGAGCAAAAGCAATAATATAGGAGAGGTTTAGATGAAAAGGAAGAACAATGAGTTCTTGTGTGAATGCACAATATTTGAATGAATGTAGAATACATGCAGTAGAGTAATGCAAGTTAATGTTGGTTAGGAAAGTTGCAGAAAATGGCAAAGTAAGAAGTTGCAGGGTAGATAATATGACTTCTCAATTCCCTTTAAATATGAAAACAGAAATACAGAAGAGAAGAATAGCTAAAAAGCCTCATGAGAAAAATAAAACTTACTAAAAATGAAAATGAGCAAAGCAAAGCAAAAATAGATGGAAAAAGAGGTGCCAAGAGAGGTCCTCAAATAGATAATTGACACTTTTAGAGAATTTAAGTATGAATTAACTGCAGCAAGAAAATTATGAGAAGAAATAAGAGATCTTGCAAAGATTTTAAGAAAATTAGAAAGATTAAAGCTAGAATTAAAGGATACTTAAGAAGGATGAAAGGAAATAATGGAAAAGTGGGAAAATATGAAGAATATAATAGAAAGCCTGAAGCTATTAATAGAAGTATAACTGGACAGTTTAGTTTCTCACTTAAGATTGAGGAGAGTGATTTCCTGTTAATTACAGGTCCGTACAAGTTCTTAATCTCTCTCTTTGGGAAGAGAGCCCCATATATTCTGGAAGCTTATTGAACTTCTTAAAAGGAAAGTTTCCTTTTGGTTTTTCCTCTTTCCCTATTTTGTTGTTCTTTTATTCTTTTTTTTTTCCTCTATTTTTTCACTTACTTAGGTTGACAGAAGCATTTATAAATATTAGGCAAGTAATAACTTCCAGTAAGTTTCATAAATGATATTTGTTGAAATATTTTTTGTTCATCTATATTTGCATAGGTTATTATATATGCCTGGTCTGTTTTCCTCCTTTTCTTCAATGATTGTATTCCTTTGCCTTCTGTAAAGCCCAGATGAAATGCGATTTCCTTCAAGAAACCTTCCTTGTTTTTCCTGGTTAGTAAAATTTTTCTTCTCCTATCTTATTGAGCACTTATGTTGTAACCTCATGCATTCATCAGTGCATGTGTCAAATAATTTTGTGTATTATATTTATTTTTCTGGGATAATCTCTTATTAGTTATATAGATTGTAAGATTCTTAAAGACAGAGAGTACCTCATATCTAAAACGTATGTTTCTCCCTAGGAGCTAGAAGAATGTTTTGAAAATATAACACTAAAAAAATTTATTGCATTATGTATGTTGTACAAATCAGCAATAGGAATGACTGAATATGGTATTTTAATGTTTTAGAGTGCCATAAGACATGATTAAAGTGAAGAATGAAAGGACATACAGAAGGAAGAATGCAACCTGATGCAGGGAAGATAGATAATCAAAATTAGAAGGGATTACATGTATGGGCACTCAACAACAAAAGCAATTGACTATTTAAGGTAAATAGATTGATTTGAAGAGACAGAGAAAATATGTTTTCTCTATAAAATGAATAAGAGAGATATAAATTATTAAATTTTACTCCATAAGATTGAAGATTTACTTGACAGTTGATCTATTTATTTTATCTCTATTGTGGATAGTAAACTTAGATACACACCTATTTGGCAGGCATATGGACTGATTTGAAAAGAAATAGAAAATATATATTTATTAAGATGAATAAAGAGATATCTAAATAGTTAAAATGTTCTCTACAAAAATATATACTCAATATGTGATTTGTTTATTCATCTTTAGCATGGATGTTAAGCTTATGATAATAAAAATAAATTTAAAAAAGAAAGGTACTTTGGAGCCAAGTTGTGGAGGTACTTGAACACCAAGGTAAAGAGTTATTAAGCTTTTATACATCCCAGAAGACAGGCTGTTTTTATGATGCTTTAATGATGTATCCACAAACATCTTATCAGAATATAGAGTTGTTAAACAGAGAAAAGTTGTTGGGATTTTCAGGTAAACTCAGAATGTCTAAATTAATCTGCAGGCTATTCCTTTGAAATAGACCTGTTTACATCTTTCTAATTTTACACTTTCTGAAACTGTGACACAGAAAAATATGAGACTTGTCTTATGTTGCAGAGAGGGCAGAAGTCATGCTGTGGTTTTCTAGAACTTCAGTGGGCCAAGTCTTTCTTCTTTAGACTAAAGAAAGGAGATTACATCCTTTTTAGACACTAATCCCAAAATGGGGCTTATTTTGGTCCACATGATTATTCTTAGAGACTTTCAGAGACTTGGCAAAAGAGAGAAGGGAAGGGTCTAGAAGTTATTATCAAGGTGGTAGGTGTCTTTGATTCATTGACAGAGTCCTCAACACTCTAGCTTTTGTTGCACTCTAATTCATTCCAATCCAAGAAGCATTTATTAAATGCCCATTTTGTGCAAAGCATTGTGTTAGATGCTAGATAAAGAGACAAAATAAAGATTATTTTTTGTAGTCCAAGAGTTTACAATCTACTGGGAAGATACACACAATTAGGAAAGCATATACATGATTATTGGAGAGGCAGAAAGAGAGATAATGAGCACATAAACAAGTTAGAAAAGCTTCCCTTATGACAGATAAGCTGAACCTTGAAAGCTTCAAAGAAGCAGAAGTAAGAATTCAATTCTTTTGGAAGATAGTTTGCCACATTGAAGGAAAAATCGTAAGTTGGCAAATTGGGGGAACACAATGAAACAAATAAGTGGATATGTTTTGTTTTGTTTTTTTGAGGAAAGGATGAATTCAACTAAAAGCTTCAAAGGAAGTGACTCCTTAATTGACCCATGAAGGAAGCTAGAAAATCTAAGAAATAAAATTAAAGGGATAACCACTTTCCATTTAACTCTGTCATCTCTCTGGGAGCCAGTGTAGTAATGTGTCACCTTTCCCAGTTTTTAATTAAATCAGCAATGCTGTTGCATAGTGCTCTGGTAAACTTATATTCAATATAATATTTTTAGGAGTACCCTGTTTGGGGAAAGACTTTGACAGTTAGGAATAAGTCCAAAAGAAAGTAAATGTGATGGTGAAAGTCTCAGGACCACAGTATTTGAGGGCCAACGGAAGAAACTTGGATGTCTACTCTAGAGAAGAGAAAACGTGGCTAAAGGCTATGGTTGAGAAGGATGGTTATTTGAAAGGCTATCAGAGCTTACCATCTGGGAAAGACAAAGCTTCTGATTTGCATAGCCTGCTGCTCATAACTTTCTCAGGGATATATACAGTAGATGATATAAAAACAGACAAATGGACAGCTTCCCCAGAGCTGCACTTTTTTTTTAACCACTAAAAGGTCACCTCTGCCCCCATCCATCACATTCCACTCTACAATTCTAGCCGAAGAGTCAGTTTAGCCCCAGGGCCTAGGCTCTCCCTGCTTTTATTTATTAATAGGCAGCAATATGCTGAGCTAGAACAGAGATGGAACTCAGATAGAAAAGAAACTAGTAGTCCATACCTAAAAATTGCTTCAAGCCACATTTTTACTTAGTGTTAACATTTGATGGTATCTAATTTTATTGTATTTTTGATTTATTCTTTAAAATATTTTCCAATTATATTTCAGTATAGTTCCTATACTAAAGACCCTATACTGTCCTTTGAGCATTTGACATCTCTGAGTTTAAGGAACAAATGCTGTCATTAGGACTATTGTTCCAGTCCAGCCCTTCACCTTTTGGTCTCTATTTCCTAAATATCCTGCCTCCCTCCCTATGGTAACTCTCAGTCATTAGTGCATTATAATGCACCAGGTAGTCCTCCTACCTGTTTACATTAAGAAAAGAATAAGGTTTGTATTACTGACTGATCTTTTGAAAAACAACTTAAGTCCCTTCACTTTGGATAGCTAAAAGCAGAGATGGATAAAATATGCCCTGGCAGTCCTGGCAGGCTTGCCTATTCTCTGACCCCTACTCTACCTGGCTCTGATTGACAATGGTGGATTGGGAGTGGAGAGAGGAAATGGGGAGGGCAATGCAGAACACTAGCATGTTAACAGCAGGATGATTCTGATCTTTCAAAATTGGCATCAAGCCCCTTTTCTCCCTTTGATTCTGCACATGAAGGAAAGTGAAAATTAACTGTCACAGAGTCCAGAACAGCCAGGGGAAAGGAGAAAGACTAATAAAGAATGACCAGAATTAGACTTGTTTGGTTCTTGAGAGAAATTAACGTTTGGTACCATGTAGTAAGATGAAAGGTGCTACATAAAAGATTATAAAGTTTAAAGGGGTCTTTAACCAAGTACTGACTTTGAAGGAGCAGTCAAGAAAGTCTGTAGCAATAGGAATCTGTCCTAATTAGAGAGAAAGAGATTGAGTCCTTCCTTATAAATGGCCTGGAGACTTTGGAGCTGACTGGGCAGGTAGGAAGAGTTGGGCTGCTAGAAATCTCAAGGGGATACTGTTGAGTCCAGCCCTAGCTTGCTAGAGGAGATGGCAGTGGTTGACTTTTACATTTAAAGATAAGTATAAAATATTCTGTTTGATTTTAAAGGATCTCCACAACTTGTTTTCTACCCTCCTTATACTTTACTTCTATGCATATATTCTGAAATCCAGTGGGATTTGCTATTCCTTGCCTAGGACATGCCATCTCTCTGCTCTAAGCATTTTCTTTGGCTATCTCTCATGCTTGGAATTATCTCTCTCCTCATCTCCACCTTCTGGATTCCCTTACTTCCTGTAAATCTCAGTTAAATTCTTACTTTTTTGCAAAAAGTCCTTCCTAAATCTCCTTAATAGTTGTCTTTCCCTTTGAGTCTCTTGAATCTAATTAATCCTTTATATGTTTTGATTGTATATAGTTGTTTTTGTGTTGTCTTTTTAGATTGCAGGTCAAGCATTTTTTGCCTTTTTTTGAACCTAGAATGCTTAGAACAATGCCTGGAATATAATAATAATAATAATTAATAAATCTTGTTGACTTGAGTCTCTTCTCTCAGTCTATATCTTAAAAATCCTATATTTTCTTGTCACAATCATATTCATTTTGTAGAACCTTGAATAACTTAGTCATGGGAAACAAAAACATATATATATTTACATACATGTATATATATATATATATATACTTGAATCTCAAAATCCATTTATAAAGAACAGGGTTGGTAAGAGCTTGGGATAAGAGAGATCCTGTTCTTAAGGTGTCCAAACTCATGAGAGAAGATACATGGTACCAAATTATCTTCAGTTATCTAAAAGAAGAGAAAGACTGGAAAAAGGAAAATATGTAGGGCAGAGGTGCCAAATTCTGAATCAGATCAAAATGTACTTAGAAAATGCTTAACAAAATAAATAAAAATAAAATTCAATATAATGTTTTGTGTTTTTCTAAGTCAACAGACGACTCACAGCGATCTGTTTCTATATGACATCTGTCTCAACTTGTCCTTAATGCCAGATTGCTATACTGGAGATTTTGGGGAATTTCTCTTGGATGAGATCTAGAATTTTCAGATGAAATGAGATAGCTTATTTCTAGTAAGAGGGATTATTCACTTTTTATATATTCACTCTGCTATAGTCTTATCTCTTATCTTCTCTGATTTCTGTGTATTACTGGTTCAGATAAATGAGATTATTTTCTGTTTGCTAAGTGTGCTCTTTGTAGAACTGGCATTTGGTGAGAAGGATGTCAAATCTTAAATATGTAACTTGGGGCCCTCTTTCCCAATGAAGAAGTAGTATTAAGGATCTCAACTTTAATCTAAAAATGATCTCTTCTAGACTAACAATATTTATAGGGGCAGACAGATATAATTTAGGCCTTATTAATGACAAGATAAAAAATAAAATGAAAGGGAGAATTGCCAGAGAAGAGCAGGGATAGTGAGTGGTATGTTGAAATGACCATATTTGGATAATGTTTTGGGGGCCCAATTTGCAAGTTAGCCAGATTATAGGATTTCAGAGTTAGAAAGGACTTCAGAAATCATCTATTACAATCCATAATTGAAAAGGAATCTTCTCTGCAACATTTTTAAAAAATGGTTATCCATCTTCTGAAAATTCATTGAAATAGCCTTCTAGGGCAGCCAGCCTATTCTACTTTTGGATGGTTCTAATGGTTAGCAATTTTTTTCCTTCTGTTGAACTGAAATCAGCTTAACAACTTACATCTATTGTTCTTGTTCTATTCTCTGGGGCCAAATAGAACCTGATTCTTTTTCTACAGCAGAGTCCTTCAGGTTATCATCTCTCACTATCATACGTTTCCCTACATTTTTTCTTTTCAAGGACAAGCATACCCATTTTCTTCATTTGGCCTTCATGGCATGGTACTGAGGCCTTTCATCATCACAATTATTCTTTTTTTGGACATACTTCCATTTGTTGATGCTCTTTCCTAAAACTTGACACCCCAAACTGAACATGTCATACCAGATATGGTCTGATCAGGGTATGAAACAGTAGTGCAATTCATTTAATTAAAGTCAATTCAATTAAAATTAAATTTAGTCAGTCCATGTAATTAATTTAATTAAAGCCCATTTAGTTACAAGTCATAAAATCACACAAGTAGATGCCAAATTTATAGGAGTTCACCTACATTTTTCTCCTTGAAATATCAAACTGTTTATTCAGTTAAAACATCTTCATTTGCCTTGCTATGGGTAGATTGACCAGATTCTGAGGCATATAACACAGAGAGGAGAGAAGAAAGCAGAATGAACATTTATTAAGCACCTTCCTATTATTAACCAGTCACCATGCTAAGTGCTTTACAAATGTTACCTTATTTGATCTTCTCAACAGTCTTATGAGGTGTTTAATCAGTCAGTAAACATTTTTAAGTACCTACCATATGCTAAGTATTGTGAAAAGTGAATGAATGCAAAGGGATACTGCTGTATTACAAGAAGTGAAAAATAAGAGAAATATGGAGAAATATAGAAAGATTTGCATGAGCTGAAGTGAAGTAAACAGGTCTAATAAAACAATATATACAATGACTCCAACACTAAGTCAGAAGTTGTTACTTCCTTGCTTTCAAAATTTGGTATTTTGTTAGTTATTTCAATATAATCGGTGTTTTTTGTAATCCTAAGTATTTTATTTCATGAATTTAGATTTTAGCAGACTGCCAAAAAAGATACATAATGAACATGTAAATGGAATCCTTCATGTAAATGGAAAGAACAACTAACACATAACAATTGAAAGTGAATATTGCAAAATTACAAGGAATGAGTTTGGTCTCAAATTTTAAACTTTGGGCTGAACATATCCAGTTACATCAACCCATTCTCATTTGAGATGGACCCAAAGTCCTTCACTATTCTGATTACTTTCCTCTGGACATTCTTCAACTTGTCATTATTCTTCTAATTCTGTAGAACCTAGAATTGATCACAGTAATAATAGTACCTGACATTTGTATAGTACTTTAAGGTTTTTGCAAAGTGCTTTACAAAACAATATTTCATTTGGTCCTTATAACAACCCTAGGATGTAGTGCAATTATAGGTTGTAGAAACTGAGGCAAAGAGAGGTTATATGACTTGCTCGGGATCCCATGGCTAATAAATGTTTGAAGGTAGCTTTGAAATTAGGTCTTCCTAACTTCAGGCACAGTATTCCATCCACGGCACCACCTAACTGAATAAGGCAAAGCATTTCCTCTGTTCATTTCTAGACTAATCACAGGATATGGACCCAGGAAGTCACATTTTCAAATTATGGAGTGTTTGGGGTATTCAGAGACAACCTGGCCTATGGGAGTTATTTCACACCTCAGAACTGCACTCTACCTTGCCTTTATTCTTGAGTATAAGTAGGTCTTAAAACAAGTTTTGAAGGAACAAAATTTTTGAGTTGGAAAAACTTTAGTGATCATCTGTTCATTCTACATATGAGAAAACTTGAGGTAAAATGCCTTGCACAGGGTTACAATAAAAAGGATGGCATTTGGAGCCAATTCCTTTAACTCTTATTTTCAGAACTTTTCTATCCAATTGTTTTTGTGCTACCATTTTGTCTTATTGTCTTGAACATAGTTATTCAGAGTGGCGAAGCATGGCTAGAATATCTCCCCATCTTTGTTAAAGGGCCAGATCTAATAACCACGTGGTAATCATCACTTGCAATACTTCATAGATACAGAAATTGCAAGACTTCTCCTTAACTTCTTAAAGCAATCAAAAGAAGAAATGATCCAAAGCAGAAAAATGAGCACTGTGCCTGAGTGAACATAGAATAGTGCCCTGAAGTAGCTAGGATCATTATTGCTCCCTTGAAATGAAGGCCTTTGTTTTATTACTTAATCAGAAACTACAAACAGAAGATTGAGATGAAATTTAAAACAGGTCAGCTGAAGCATTCCCTGCAAAAGCCATAAGGAATTAAAATACTGTTACTTTTTAACCTGACACAAGATGTCACCATTGCTCCTACTCACATATTTTAAAAAATTATCATATAAAGTTCTCCATTTATGGTAGTTTAACTCCCACGTTGGACATTTGTTTTGCCTTCACAGAATCCTGCAGCAAGAGAGCTCATTGAGATTCAACAAATGATTGGTCTATCCAGATTAACATCTTTAAAATTGTAGGTGACCATTTTTTCCTTGTATCTATCTATTATGATTCTAAATTAACATCACTCTTGGGAATTGACCAAGCTTTTAGCTAGAGCTGATTGCAAAGCAAAGCAAGATAACTCACTGATATTTGCCTAGTAGTACTGAGAAGCAGAAGACATTTTTGGGCATCTTCTTTGCTTCTAACAATGAAAAAATGATTCTCTTTAATAGAAAGCTACTCCAGTCTTCTTTCTCCATGACCACTGGAAACAGTACTGGGTCATTTTCTTTTGATAACATTAATTTTCCAAATGCTAAAATTAACAATTTCACCAAATGGTTGGCTTGTACTGCTCCTCTGAATTTTTTTTTTAATGAAAGCTTCACAAGATGGTTTAAGAGATTCCCAAGAGATAGTGAGGGAGATAAATATTGTGTTTGGCTTTGGCTACACGATCAAGTCATGGACTTGAATAAGAAACCTTTTTGGACCTCAGTTTCCTCTCACATGAAGAAAAGGGACTTCATCTCTAAGTCTCTTTTAACTTTTGCATATTATGACCTCAAAAACTTTAAGAGCTTTTAATCTTAGCTTTCTTTCTAGTTCACCTAAGTTATAGGCAAAAAGTCAAGGGAGCATTTTGAAGAACTTTTCCTGGTGAGAAAATTATTTTTGTGGATAGTACGATAAGTGCCTTAAGATGCTGGTGACACTTAGTAGACCACATCCTAGCAAGGCAGGATAATGAGTGCAAGTCAGCGATGGTGAAGAAGGGAGAATAGAAATAGACTTGGAGATTTTTGTAAATTTTGTAAATTTCCTTCAACTAGGGTTTTCTCACTCATAGTTTTGAAGCTTTCTTTCTCAATCCAATTCCATTATCTTTATTACACACCACACACAAACACACACACACACACATTCATAACTCGACAAACAAAAAGTATACTGTTCAGATAAATATTCCCATAGTTCATTTCCTCAGGATATAACACTGGCTTTCAATGATAATCGCATTCCTAGGGCATGCAATTTACCTTTTTCATCAAAGAAGCAAAGATTGTGTTCTTGAACTGTTATCTTTGTTCCTCATTAAAAAAAAATCACTTTGGAAGATGCTTTGCCCCAAATTGCCCATGAATGTGAAATTCATGTGAATTTCATTATAATATAAAAGTGGTAAATTAGGCAAGAACATTTGGAGCAGATTCTTCATCCTCACTGGTATTTTCATAGCTGAGAACATCCATTTTTCTTTCTTGTATAACGTGGTAATTTTGCCTTGTGCTGCCTATGGTAACATTCTAACTATATTAGACAGAATTTGTCTCAAGCACTGTCATGCCATTAGAGAATCTGCAGTAAATCTTAATGATACATTCAAAGGCACCAGTCTAATGGTCCATTCAAAAAAGAAATGGATGGCAGCGACCATTTGTCTTTCTGCATTTTATGATTCTGACCTGCTGTGAAAAACCTGTAGTAGACAGGGCGTGTTCTAATTCAGTGCTTCACAACCCGTCCCAGCAAAGTGCCCATGACAAAAAGGTTTCATAGTTTTGGATTTATAATTTGCAAATTCTTCATAACTTAGTATCACCGTGTGTCCTTTGGAATTAATGCTTTGTTAAAACTGGGAATTTTTTGAAGCTTTCCATTGCATATTTATGCTTCTTTGAACCACTACCTCCTCATGGAAATTTTCGCTATCCAATGACAGAGGAAAAAACCCCAACAACCCAGAAGAAGCAGACTGGGGCAGAGAGCAAAGTGTATAGGCTGTCATACTTCCATTAAGTCATCCACATCAGTGGCAAAGAACTGGAAATAAAGTAAAAGTTTATAGATTGGAGTATGAGTAAATAAATTATAGTACATGAACATAAAGGGATTGTTATGCTATAGGAAATGATGAATATGATGAATACAAAGAAGTAATTAAAAAAGATTAGATGAACTGATGCAAGGTGATATACAAAAAGCCAAGAAAATAATATACATTGAATACATTAGAATAAATCAGGGTTTGTTAATATGGATCCTGTTAAAGTATATTTTTGACAATTATTTCAATGTAATTGGTTTCCTTTGAGATCTTATTTTATACATTTGAAAAGATTATTTTGAGGAGTCCAAAGGCTCCCATCAAAGGGGTCTATGATCCAAAAAAGGTAAAGAAACCCAAATGCAAATGGAAAGAACAACCACCATATATTAATTGAATATGGATGTTGTACAATTACCTAGAATAACATTGGCCTCAAAGAAGAGATAGAAAAGACACTTTCCTCTACTCGTTCATTGAAATGGTAGGGGGTAGACCACAAATGTGAAACATTTCCTAGCATGTCAGTTTTTTGGTGCATTGATTGGTTTTAGTGGTTTTCCCCATTTTATTGTTTTTTTTTTTAAAACTTTTATTATAATAGGTTGTTTAGTTATAAGGCTATTTGGTAGAAGGTAGAGGTAGGCATGCAAGAAGAAATTTAAGTAATGTAAAAACAAAAAAAATTCTGTATTGACAAATAATACTAACCACATCATGTCCCCACCCTTTAATAAATAATTCACCAGTTATAGACCAGTCACACACACACGCACACACACACACACACACACACACACACACACACACACACACATAGAGGGAGAGAGAGAGAGAGAGAGAGAGAGAGAGAGAGAGAGAGAGAGAGAGAGAGAGAATGCTCTGATTAACATAATCTCATTTGACAAAACACAACTTCTAGAACCTCTTCACTATGGTTCTTCTTGCCTCTTCATCCCGTCCTGGGAAATAAGCACCATGCCTCTTCCTTCCCAGTTTGACTGTCTTCTTCATCATTGCTCCCCTTCCTCTGTTTTCTATGATACCACTGCTACTATTCCATACCTCACCCACTATTTTCTGTACCATAGTCTACCTACCTTTCTGCCCTATCCCATCCCCCAACTAATTTCTTTATTCCTATAGCTCTCATCCTTTTCACAGGTTAGTTCCCAGAGAAACTATTTGCATTTATGCTATAGATGGCTATTGTTGACCAATGTCTTGTGTTCCTGTGATCTACCTCACAACTAAAGTAGCCTTGAAGTGTGAATTTTTGCTGGTAGAAAAAAAGTAAGGCAAATAGTCAGAAGATAAAGCTTCTGTATGATATGGGCCTTTCCCCCAGTGCAAATTTTGGGAATGTGCAACAAGAACAATATATTGTACGTATTCAGATGGCTTTGATCTCACTTATGTGGATTTTCTTTCTGTCAATCCTGTTATGCATGGCTCCCCCTAAACTTTTTCTGTTTTTTGTTATATCATTAAATTACCTGTCTTTGTACATATTCTATCATCTAGTAGGATATAAACTATTTGAATAGCTTATATCTTAAGTAGAAGCATTTATACCAAATATATTTTAGCTTGTATATTAAAAAACTAATCATTGTCATTTTTAATCTTTTGTGAACTCTTAGTTTAAACTGTTAAAAGTTCAACAATTTTTCATTTGTTTGCTTTTCCTTCTTTTTTCAAGAAGTCTCATTGTACAGATTTTCCTAGCCCCCTTTCTTCCTTTTTCCTTAACACACACACATACACTAAGAAAACAATGCCTTCTTCAAGGACATTTTCAAGATAGTTATGGGAATCCGCATTTAACCAATTGCTTACTGTGAGATGATAGTTGTCTCCCAAAAAGGTTACAGCATTATCCAAATGACCAATCATAAATTCAGAAAGTTTCCCTGAGAGCTTAAGTATGTCCCTAAACCTTTTAAATCTCAGATCAAAAATGAGATTTTATTCATTAACTATACCAGAAGTAAGACTTTTTCTTCTACCAGACTATATTTCTGCCAAAGATTCAACTCTGCAACCCTGTCATGGATACTGGTGCTTGAGAATGGAATGGGACCAAGAATTCTCCCAGGACCTAGGATCTGTGCTCCTTATACAGAAATATCTTTAGTGAGGAGGGGAGAACTGACAACTGTAGTATTTCCTATGCTTAGCTCTGTCTGGCTTCAAAAAACTCCACTTGATTAAATGCACTTAGTACATTTTGTTCTGATTTAATTTTTAGTGACAGAGTGGTAATGAATGCTTACCTCATACCCTGCCATTAAGAAAGCATATGTAGCTCATTGTTTGGTAATGACTGGGAAGGGCTCACCACCTCTTCAAGCCTCTAAAATTACCCATTCATCTACTACTAATTTCCTATTTCCTTACAATCTATATTTTGATCCTACCAATTGACTGTTCTTTTCAAGTTTAATAATGATCTCTTAGTTGTGAAATGTTTTCTCAGTTATCATTCTTCTTGACCTCTATATCTTTGGATATGAGGAGCACATTCTCTTCTTAGTTCTTCCTCCTCTCTCAGCTTTTGTGACACTACTTCCTTGGTTCTTTTCTTGTTTCTTTGGCCATTATATTCAGTTGCTGCAATCATCTTCATGTCCCAACCTTTAATTATAGATTTCTCTTCCACTCTCTGTCCTAGGATCTCTTCTCTTTGGGAGGATAACACCAATTACTTTAGGGTCAATTATCAGTGATGTGTGTGAATGTGTTTGGGGTATATTATATATACATACATACATGTATGTGGTTCTAATCTATTATTCAATTTGTCTTAGGTTCCATTTATTTAACCTCTCTGATATTCTAATCCTACATCAACTAGCTGCTGGACAGCTCCTTCTGGACTATACTCCAGGCACAGAGGCATTTTAAATCCAACATGTCTAATGCAGAAATCAGATTATATCTATTTGTCTATCTGTTTCATAAGTCTAGCTCCATTTCCTTCCCTCAAAAGCATGTAATCTTGGGGTAGCTAGATGGCACGATGGATAGAGCACCAGCCCTGAAGTCAGGAGGACCCGAGTTCAAATCTGGCCTTACATACTTAACACTTCCTAGTTGTATGACTCTGGGCAAGTCCCTTAACCCCAATTGCCTCAGCAAAACAGATGTAATCCCTTTGAAGGTAGGGAATATTTTTCATTTTGTCTTCCTATACATAACTAGGATGTATATTTAGTTGTTTTGGTCATGTTTGACTCTTTGTTATCTAATTTTGGGGTTTTCTTGGCAAAGATACAGGAGTGGTTTCCATTTCCTTCTTTACCTTATTTTACAGATGAGGAATGAGGCAAACAGGGTTAAGTAACTTGTCCGGAGTCACACAGCTTGTTACGAGTCTGTGTAGGTAGTAGGTGCTTAATAAAAGTCTGCTAGATTTAAATGAATTATTTGATTTGGAGAAGAGAAGACTCAGAAATAAGACCATTTCAGTGTTTGAAGGGCCATTGTGTAGAAAGGGGATTAGGGCTGTACTATTTGGTCCCAAAGAACCAAGAACTAAGAGCAGTAATCACAACTTGTAGAGTCAAATTCGTCTTGATCAGTTACCAGTAACCAAAATATAGCTCTGCTATATTCTAGTTACATAACATATGAACATGCATCTGAATTCCATGAGGCCACATTATACATGCCAAAATGAATCTTTGCTGTCACTGATATGGATGTTCCTTCTAAAAATGCAGTTATTTTTGACTTTCTATTTCTTTATTATGTATCTTTTAGTTTATTTATCATTATACATATTCTTTTTTTTTTTTTTTTTTTTTTTTTGCAAAGGCACTTGGGGTTAAGTGACTTGCCCAGGGTCACACAGCTAGGGAATGTTAAGTGTCTGAGACCAGATTTGAACTCAGGTTCTTCTGACTTCAGGGATGGTGCTCTTATCTATTGCACCATCTAGCTGCTCCCAGCAGTTGAAGATAGTGTCTGGCACCAAAGAAAGTAAATGATACTAGCATCATGCCTGGCATGTAGTAACCACTTACTATATGTTGATTGGTTGATTGATTAGTAAGTGCCTGTTGAATTGCATTGCATTTGTCTAAGTTTGCCTATACTGTGAGATTCTTGTACCTATCTTTCCAATAATTCATTAGAAGGTGTCTGCATAGCGTGCTGGGACCTTCCTCATTAGGTTACTCATGAAGTAAACACACAGCTAGTTCATCATTCATAACTAAGCCCTCACCACATTTTTTTCAGACATAAATTGGGGTGAGGCTTTACTACTCTATGGTTATTCTCATATTTCTTCCTGATTGACTCTCTAACTCACTCCCCATCTCCATCTCTTTTCTCTACAAGACTCCCACACCAACTTCTTTTCCCTCTCTTTTGTTTGAAAACCTTGTCCACTACTTTAATAAGAAAAGAAATAAAGCCATCTAGCATGAATTCCCTATTTTCCTGTTTGCATCAGAATCCCTTGACATCATCCCCTTCTTATTCTTTTTTTCTCTCTAGTCTCTGATAATAAGATGGCTCTTCTCTTTGCCAAGGCAGTATCTCTACCTGTAACATTCATTTCATGCCCTCCTGTCTGTACCAGTAGATTGTATTCTCAGTCATCTCCTTTCTCCAATCTTAGGTCTTTACCTATTTACTCTTTCTATTCTTGCTTCATTCAAACCTTTCTCCATCCTGGAAAAATATTTTTACTACCCTATTATTTCATCACGCTATCATCGATCTATCTGTTTCTTCCCTATTAAATCAAAACTCATAGAAAGAGCTATCTGTACTCACTCTATTTGTTCTCTTCCTATCAACTCTTTAATAATTCTTTGCAGTCTAGCTTCTGATCTCATTCTTCAAATTAAACTTCTTTGTATAAACTTTTTTTTCCTGTGGACCATATTCTCTTCCTGAATGCTGTTTTTACCTTGAGTTTTTCTAACATTTATATCTCTTCTCATTCTCCTCCTTCACAGTTTTCTTTGCTGGTTTAATCAATTTTATCTCCTAACTGTGAGTATTCCTCAAGACTCTATTCTGAATGTCCTTTTTAAAAAAAATCTTGGTGACTCATAGGTTTCCATGAATTTGATTATCATCTTATGCTTATGATTCATAGATCTAGCTAAGAGAAATGATTATTTATTAATGACTAACTGTTGAATTAGGACCAAGGTTTTCCCCCTTTTCTATTTCCTCATCTAGAAATCAGTCAGTGTGGGAAATCTTTGTCAAAGACTTACTCAGCTGGGATGGTTAAGATCTAAGCAAAGATAATAAAAGAAATTCCATCTTTTGGCAAATGAGTAGATTTCTGCTCATTGTGTTTACTCAGCTCTGAGAAAATATGAACTATCTCTTTGTGAAACAGGTGATACGGAAATTGATAAGTCTCTTTAACCATAATTTGGCTGCTCAGTGTCCTGTACCTGAAGAACCTCATTGTAATATAGGCCACCTCTTATTACAATATTCATTCTCTCTCATTTAATCAGAATCAATTGCCACCCTCAGGAATACCCACCCTTCCAAATGTATATAAGCACTGAGTGGATTCTATGAGGGATCTCTGCTATTCAAGAGTGCCACTGATCTCTATTGTAAATAAAATGCTAGCATTATTAATAAAAAGATTAATTATCCAAAAATTATGTTTCTCAAACTTTTAAAGCATTACATATCTCTATCTATCCAATCTACCTAAAATGGAACTTAAATCTTAAATGACCAAAAACCTAGTGGACATTTCAAGCTAGATGTCCTAGTTACATCTCACATCCAAAATTTATTATCTTATTATAATTTATTTTCTAATACTATTGAGGGCACCCATCATTCTTCTAATCTCCTAGATTTATAACCTAGCATTATCTTCAACTCCCTGGTTTCACCTCACATATCAAATCAGTTACCAAATCTTTTTATTTCCCTTTTTCCTATTCAAACAAGCAGTGCCTTAGTTTGGACCCTTATCATGTTAAGTGCCTTATCATGGACTCTGTTAAGCTGATTTACACATCATTCCTTTCCTCATGTTCAAAATAGATTAAACTATTATTTGATAACTGGTTGGTGGCTGTGATAGGTTGTTGATTGTGGTATGTTGTTGATTATTTTTTGTAAGTGCCCTAACAATATTTTCTCAGACTATTTAGTAGACTGGCCAGTTGTCTAGTATTTGAACTACTTGGTATCAAATGAATTTCCATAAGTTTGGGTGTTCTATGCACAGTAAAATGTCAACAGAATTATTTCTTTGCTGAAAATATTAATTGAATTAAGTCTTTATAGTAATTGTTTTTAGTTAAGCTTTTCTTCTGGGATCAAAGCTGGGATAAAGCCCTCATCAGGTAGATCCATTTGCTAAAAGATATAATAGTCATAAGTCATTGTCTTGTCCATCCATCTTCTTTGGCTCCAAAATATAAAAAAAAAATCAAAGGACAAATAACAATAACAGCAAAATTTTTATTGCTGTACAACTCTGAGTCTCACCAAACATCTGCAGGAATGGCATAAGGTTAGTGGCATTATTCTGGGTATTACTATTTACATGTAGCGGAGATGCTACATGTGGACTCTACTAATAAGATGAGGTTAAAATGTCAATCATCATTTATTAGGCACCTATTATTTGCAAAGTACTATGCTAGACACTGGGGCTGAAAAAACATAAATGAAACACTTCCATATCTCACAGAATTTACATCTACTTTGAGGAGACAAGTATACTTATAATTTCAGACAAAATAAGTATATATAATGTGCACAAAATACATAGAATGCATTTTTCTTGGGGAGGGAATAATAACTGCTGGATTAGAGAAAATCTCATTTAGGACACAGTACTTGAGATGAGCTTTGAAAGGAATTAGGGATTCTAAAAAGCAGAGTAAGGGGGCTGAGTCAAGATGATGGGGAAAAGTCAGGGACTTGCCTAAACTCTTTCACATTTTCCTCTAAAGAATTGCCTCAAAACAAATTCTGGGCTGGCACAACTGGGAAGGAGGAAAAGAAAGGTAAAATGGAATAAATTATCTCACATAAGAGAAGCACAAAATAACTTTTACAATAGAAGGGAAGATGAGGGAAGGAGGGGTGGAGGGAGCAATCAACCTTATTATCATCGGAATTGGCTCAAAATGAGAATAACATACACATTCAGTTGGGTATAGCAATTTCCCTTGCCCTATAGGAAAATAGGAGGGGAAGAAGTTAAGAGAAAGGGATCTGGTGATAGAAAGGAGAGCAGACTAGGGTAGGTAAAAGACAGAAGCAAAAAAATTTTTGAGGATAGATAGGATGAAAGGAGAAAGAAGGTAGGATAAATCGGAGTAGAAGGAATAAGTTGAAAGAAATACACAATTAATAATCATAACTGAAAAAGAATTCATAAGTTTCTCTGATGAAATTCTTTCTCAAATATATGGAAAACTAAGACAAATTTATAAAAATAATAACCATTTCTCGATTGATAAATGGTCAAAGGATATGAACAGTTTTTAGACAAAGTAATACAAGCTATCTATAATCATATAAAAAAAATGCTCTGAGTCACTCTTGATTAAAGAATTGCTAATTAATCTACTCTGAGCTACATTCCACATCTATCAAATTGGCTAATGTTGGAGTGGATGTGGTAAAATTGAGATACTAATGAGTCACTAATTGGTGAAGGTGTATACTGTAGAGCAATTTGGGACTATTATCAAAGGGCTATAAAACCAGAAATACTACTACTATATCTGTATCCTGGAGATTAAAAAAAGAACAAGAACCTATATACACAAAAATATTTATAACAGCTGTTTTACTGGCAAAGAATTAAAAATTGAGGGGATATCCATCAACTGGGGAAGGGCTAACCAAGTTGTTGTATATGATTATGATGGAATACTATTGTGATGTAAAAAATGATGAGCAGGATATTCTCAGAAAAACTTGAAAGACTTACATAAACTGAAACTAAGTGAAATAAGCAGAACCCAGAAAACATCATATACAGTAAGAGCAATATTGTAAAGTGATCAACTCTGAATGATTTAGATATTATCAGCAATACAATGATCCAAGACAATTCTGAAAGACTTATGATAAAAAATGCTATCCATCTCCAGAGAAATAACTGATACATTAAATCTGAATACAGATTGAAATATACTTTTTCTTTCCTTTCTTTATCTTTCCTGGTTTGTTGGTTTTTGTTTTGTTTTGTTTTGTTTTGTTTTTGTTTTTGTTTTTTGACCTGTGTTTTCTTTCACAATGATTAATGCGGAAATATTTTTTCCATGACTTCATATGTATAACCTGTATCAAATCACTTGACATATCAAAGGAGGGGAGGGGAGAGAGTTTGAAATTCAAAATTTAAGAAAGCTTAATGTTAATTATTGTTTTTGCATGTGATAGGGGGGATAAACATATCATCATTTAAATATACAAAAAAATAAAAGGAGAAGAGAGGAGAAAATTCCCATGCATGGGCTACCTTAATTTGTTGTTCAGTTGCTTTTCAGTTATGTCTGATTCTTCATCACCTCATTTGAGTTTTTTTTTTTGTTTTTTTGTTTTTTTTTTGGCAAAGATACCAGAATGGCTTGCCATTTGCTTCTCCAGATGAGGAAATTGAATCAAACAGAATTAAATGAATTGACTAGAGTCACACAGCCATTATCTATCTAAGGTTGGCTTTTAATTCAGAAAGATGAATCTTCCTCATTCCAAGCCCAGTGTTCTATCCATGTCCCCCACCTTGGTGCTCCAGGCTATCTCCATAATAGTTTATTTAAAGCCACAGGAATATGAGACAGAACTCATGGGTGAGAAGTGATAAGAAGAGCAGTTTGTACTGAAGAGAACATGAGAAGTAATGTGTGATTAGATTGGAGCCAGAGAAGGAAGAATTTTTAAATGGCAACAACAGATGATGATTTGCATTTGATCCTCAAGGTAATAGCAAGTTTATTGAACAGGGAAATAGCAAAGTTGGGCTTTAAGAATCTCTCGGAGAATGGGTTGGGATGGAGAGAGAATTGAATCTGAGAGTACAACCAGATGGCTTTGTAGTAGTTCAAAGAAGGGGTCTAGAGGAGTCTGAACTAAAGTTTTAGCTATGCAGATGTATAAAAGGGGAAGTTGAGAAATGTTGTGAAGCTAGAACTGAAAGGATAAACACACTATATTCCATGGATCTTGTGTAATTGGTCTTGACTTGTGATTTCATTGGTTTATTGAACTACCAGTGGTAAAACTCCTAGAAATGCTTATCAACAACTGTTCTTAGAACTTAAGTTTTCAGTCACCTGAACCAGAAAGTGATTTGTCTGAACTTACACAATAAGTATGTAGAGATCTGGCTTGATCTCAGGTCTTCCTCACTACCACCCTCTTTCTGTTATGTCCTACTAACTCTTCTGGCGTAATTAGGCAAAGTAAAATAACAATAACATTCAGCTTCTCAAATTGGTAATAGCTAACATTTATATGCTTATTATATGGCAAGCAGTATGATAAATTCTATACAATTTTTAATCTCATTTGATTCTCACAACATCCATGGGAACTACATATGTCATTATTATCCTCATTTTATATATGAGAAAACTGAGGCAGACAGATTACATGACTTGTCTAGGATCACATAGCTGGTAGGTATCTGAAGCTGAAGTGGAACCCAAGTTATCCTGACTGACCAGGGCTATATCCAGTGTATCACCTAGCAGATAGGCAAGGAGGGGGGAATAGAAATAATGAAGTTTTCTTATTAGACAGAAATTGAATTAGACCTATAATTACATAGAAAGTCTCAGAATTGAATCATGAGATGGAGTCAGTGTAGTTCATTCAGTTCCCACTATCAGTTGCTATTCCATTCTCTTCAAATTCCTCAATAAGAATGTGAGCTGTACAAAGTTAGAAAAGCCACCTCAAATGGTCATATGTATTGTTTGTGTCTGACCCGTGGCAGAGCATCCTGGGCTTGTATTGGGCTGATCAGACACAGTCAGACACACTGTAACTCAACTCTAACATAGTCATACTAGTTTGATCCTTTTCGAGAACAAAGGACATCAACCAACCAACCAACCAACCAATCAACCAACCAATAGGAACAAAAGTATTTTTAGTGGCTTTTTTCATTGTAGTCCCAAACTTGAAAACTACCTACCTATTGGAGAATGGGTAAGCAAATAATAGTATATGAATATGATGGAATACTATTGTTCCATAAGAAACTATGATAATGAATAGTTTCAGGAGAAACTAGGTAATCCACTATGAATTGTCACAAAGTGAACTGAACAGAATCAGAATTAAAAATTTGTGCAGAGACAACAATACTAGAAAGAAAAAAAAACTTTAAAAAACTTTAGAAATCTGATTAATGCAATGAGGACTAAAGACAAAGCACACGTCTCCTACTGGAGAAGTGATAAACTTAAAATCTAGAATGAGATGTTTGGGTTTAGACACAACCAATCTGGGAATTTGCTTTGCTGGACAGGGCATGTTTGCTTTGAGAAGGTTTTCTTTTTTCTTTTTCTTTTTTTAATTGTTCAGTGAGGTAGAGAGAAAGGGTAGTAGCAAGCATTTGTAAAAGTAAATGCAAACAATTTTTAAAAAATTATTTTTACTGTTTATATCATACTTTACTGTATTTCACAGACTCTTGGAAGTGCTTATAATTACACTAAAGAATTAGGCATAGCATTCATAAAGGAAAATTAAATGAAGGAAACATCCTTCTAGATGATGGCAAATAGTTGGATGGACAGTCTTTGGAGCTGGCACCAGACCAGGAATCAAGTTCTCTGTGGTGATGCAATAGCTAGAGTACTAAGCTCAGGGACTAGTAATCCTTAGTTAAAATCTGGCCTGAGTCTCTTGCTGTCTTGTGATTTTGGGCAAATCACCAAACTACTATTTACTTGAGTTTCCCCATCTATAAAACAGGAATAATAACTACACCTACCTCTCAGAGTTGTTGTGAAGATCAAAATGAGATAGTATTTATAAAAAACTGTGCACTATGTGCCACATATTAGGCCCTATATAAATGCTTATTCCCCTTCCTCTTGTCCATCAGCATTTACATTTTTGAGAGGACGGATGCTGTACTACAAAGAGTTGGACCCAGAATTAAACCAAAGGAAAAGAGAAAAAAGTTTGAAATTGTCTTTTGGAAAATACAAAACTTATGACCAATTCAAACTTTTTCCAGAAACAAAAACCAGTATTATTTAACATAGTGTTTTTCAATGATCCTAAAAATAAAATAGTTTCTAAAGGAATAAAAATAAGTATCATGCTACAGCCATTTGTAAGGCTATAAGTGAAAAAAATTTTTTTAAAAGAATTCAGTGTTGTATTAATGTCACTTTGTAAAGAAAACATTAGATAGCATTAAAAATCCAAGACTTGCTTATGTTTGCTCATTGGTAGGCTCACTCAGAATACTGATTAGATGAGTTTCATTAGTAAAGTGTGAGAAGCAGCAGAAGTATAAAAAAAAAACACTCCATTAAGTAAAAAATTTCTCCTTCTGCTTTACTTTTTTGTCAGCATCAGAGGGGGATTCTGACTTGAATTCCACAAATTCTAAAATTATAGGCATCAATGAGTTGATTATGATTTACTGAGCATGATTGGAGGAACAAAAAGTTTCAGTGATCTAATTGGAAAAGATGAATCCAAAAAACCAGAATGCTCCTAATTCTTGCTTGTTGCTCTTGAAAAGCCAAACATCCTGTCAATGCCTTTTAAACTCCACAGCCAAGTAGTAAAAACACTGGATACTTGTTTATCACATCTAATTCAAGCCCTTCAGAGAACTCACTTGAATAGATCAAGGATAGAGGACAGCCCATCTGTTCCCTCGTACCACCAAAAATATTGTAATCCTGTTTATAGCATTTCCTCCAAAATTTTCTTTAATTTAAATTTTAAAAATGAAAATAACATAAAACAAATAAAAGTAACTTGTTGAATTTTAACTTAATTTTTTCTGTTCAGAAATAGTTACTCAAATTTCCATTTCCTGGGGATCCTGAGATAACTGATTTTAGAGCTTAAAGGAATCTCAAAGGACGTTGAGATCAACTCACTGGTATAATATCTACATCTGGAGTCTGAAAGCCAAGTTCAAAAACACATTCAGATACTTACCATCTGTGTGATCTTGGGCAAATCACTTACCTTTTGCCTAAAATGGAGAGTTCAGCTCTAAAATGGGGATGATAATAGCACCTACCTTGCAGGAGAGAATAATGGCAATGTGAAAGAATTGTATTTAGATGACTTTTTTAAGAGGGGAGGAAAGAGGTATACTCTTTTTTGGCTCAATTTTTTTTAAGAACTAGAGAAACCAAGATGTTTGCTGACAGATGATGAAAAGAAGCCAGTGGAGAGGATAAGAATGAAGATGCATGATCAGAAACAGAAATAATTTCAGGAACAAGGACCTAGAGATGGTGAGAAGGAATGGGACTAAAAAGATAGGGACCTGACAAAGGAATAAAGATAGTTTTATTTATGACTAACAGAGAGGCATTGTGGTAAGGTAGAAAGAACAATGGATTCAAATCTGGGTTTGAATCCTGAATTTGTTATTTCTGGACTTATGTAACCTTGGAAAAACCATTTAACTAATTTTGGGCTTAGTCTCTTCATTTGTAAAATTAGAGTTAGATTAGATGGCCTCAGAACTCTTCCATCTTTAAATCAAGGATCCTGGGATGTGGCTCAGAGTTGCTTCTAAATTACTACAGATCTGTTTTCAGAAATGTTCTACTACCATGGTGACTTCCACAATAAGGGTATACATAAAAATACCTCTAACCTGGGACAGACTGTAAATAAAGGCTATCATAAAGGGAGTGCATAATCAAAGTGATTTATTAAAAAAAAATAAGTTATTGAGCCACGGAATATTTATCAGTGAAGACAAATGTTTTCATCAGAGCTTAAATGCCTCCTCTGTCCCATATTCACAAAAGAGTGGTTCATTAAGCCCTCCAGTCATTTGATGCTTCAGTATTTCTCTAGTCCTTTGCCCCAATTTAGCTGTATTTGGTTTCTGTGAATTCCATATTGCCTTTATTAATGCTTTTCTTTTTAAACTTTTTATTGTATTTATTGTCAGTCCATAGGCTTAAATCCTTTCCATCTTTGGATTTTCCTGTTAGTTGACTTGCTATGAGCATCACTTAAAAAGCGTTAATTCAGCTGGATGTCTGACTTCTACCTAGCCCTCATTGCTGCTCTTGCAATCTTGGGTGAGGAGCTGCATGGACCCTTAGTTATAATCTAGCCAGATTTGTTGGTTTCCTTAAAATTGCTATTCCATTTTTTTCCTTTTTCTTTGCTGCCCTGTACTTTGCATACTCAACTCCAATTCTCTGTTTTTTTTCCCCCACTTTATTACATTATACTTTGATGACTTTAATTGTCACTTCTATTCAGGTAAGTCTTAAGTCTATTTATCTTTAGCCCTAACTTTACTCCTGGGTTCCAGTTTCCTATTTCCAATTGTTCTTTCAAACATTTTCATTGGAATGTTTTGCAATCACTCTTAAGTCAACATGTACCAAACAAAACTCATCTTTTCTTCAAAAATCTATTCCACTCCTACATTCTCCGTTTCTATTCCTTCTAGATCTAGAATTTTACAGAATTAATTCCTTCTACTTCTTTGCCTCTCCTTTGCAATCAATTATCAAGTTCTATGAATCTTTCTCTTCTCTTGAATTGTGTCTTGAAAGTCACTCTTTTCCCTTTTAATCATTTATTTATTTATTTAAACATTTATTAAGCATCAACTGAATTATGTGTTGGGCAGTCTGCTAGGTAGTAAGAACACAAAAAAAATAAGTAATCTTTTCTCATGTCAGGTAATTTTTTTATGGAGAGAAATGGACCTCTTGGGAAAAACACATTCATCAGTAGGTTTGGTGACTGTGGATCAAAGATATGATGCCAAACTGAAAGCAAACAAATATATTAACATGCTAAAGAAATTGCTGATAGCAGATTCAACTTCCTAGAATGCAGATATAATTTTTGTGACATTTTATGCCCCTTTGAGTTTACAATCAGTAGCATTTTGTGGAAATTTAAGAGAGATAACATCTTCCACAGTAGAGAGAGGACTAGAAAAAAAGGGTAATCATTTAAAGGAGAAAAGGAAGGGCTTCTGGGAGAATATTTGCCATTCAGATGGCAAGGTTTGTTATCTAAATGAGAAGATATTCCCTCTTCAAGGGCAAGACAAGGAGAGATGACTAAATATTTTAACAATTGTGAAAGAGGTCTCTTTAAACAAAACTGCAGACTTGAGATAACCATTTAGATGAGATGTTAGTGTTTCTTATCCACAATATCCATAATAAGACATAGTTGTTATAACAGTGTATCAGGCTATATGCTTTTATTTTGTTCTTGTAAAGTTTATTTTATATTTTTTCTTCAGTAGTAGTTGAGGACTATCTATTATTAGGCAGGTCTGATGGGAGAAAGGGGCAGATGGTCCCTATATTAATAATCCTAATATATTAGAGTATTCAAGGTGTACAGGATGGACAAATATCTCTGATGTGAGGACTTGCTGAGCCCTTTTCAGAGCTGCTAAACTACTTTTGGTGTCCAGCTTTGTCCAGCTTTCATATATAACATTAGCACCCACACTCTGGCTAAACCATCTAACCAACAAGATGTCACACCTGTCAGTGAGCTAGATGGATGTCCATTCCAAGGATGTGAAGACTTCCTCCAGTGGTGCAGACAGGTGAGAACAACTTCCATGATGGTCATGATGATGACTGATGCAGGTGCTGTGCTTAGAGCTTGGTCAGATGTTGAAGATACTAAGATCATCCACCATATTCCAGATCATTGCCAGTCTTGTTGACTTTTTTTCCTGCAGCTGGACTTAGATGACTTTGCACAATTCTGCTTCACTTAAATCCAATTCATGAGCAAATCAAGACATCATCTGTGACACCACTGGCCCTCTGAAAATGACCATGTTATTATTAGCCCATCAAAATTTCCAAAATGATTTTGGTTTCTACTTTCCCCACACATATAACATACATTAAGAAAAAAATTAAAAATAAATGCAAAGTAATTAAATGCAAAATAGTTAGGGAGAGTTGACACTAGAATAAGAAAAGCCTTAGGGAGAAGGTAGTACTTGAGCTATAGCTTGAAGGAAGAAAAGCATTCTATGAAGTAGAGATAAGGAAGGAGTATATTTCATGCATGGGACATGGCCATAGGAGATGAGAAGTGAAATATTATTTGTGAGAAACAAAGAGAGGACTATTTTGGCTGGATTTCAGAGTCCAGAAGATGTCATATACACTGTATCTTGGAAAACTATGTTGAGACCCAGTTGTTAAAAGGCTTTGAAAGCTAAAGAGAAGGCAAACATTTTATTCCAGAGGCTATAGGAAGCCACTGGAGTTTACCGAGAGGTGGAGTCACATGGGCAGTTCTACATATATGAAAAGTCATTCTGGTAACAGTGTAGAACCTAGACTGGAATAGGGAGACTTTTGAGGCAGAGAAGCCAATTAGAAGACTTTTGCAATAGTGTATGCAAGATAAGACAAGAGCCTGAACTAAAGCAGAGATGTAAGTAGGGAAAAAGGATTGGATACAAGAGCTAATGGAGATGTGAAAATGTAAGAATTCACAACTAATTGGTTATGTGGGGTGAATGAAAATCACGTGATTTGCAAGAAGTGATTTTGATGGTGAAGCAGATGAATTCTGCTTTAAATGTTTTGTTTGAGGTATCTATTTTGAAATGAGAGAGAGAAACAGAGAGACAGAGAGGGAGAGAAGGAGGAATGAAGGGAGGAAGGGAGGGAGAGAGAGAGAAGGAGAGAAGGAGAAAGAGAAAGGAAGAGAAAGAGACAGGAGAGAAACACAGAGAGAAACAAAGAGAGAGAGAAAGAGAGAGACAGAGACAGAGACAGAAAGAGAGAGAGAGAGAGAGAGAGAGAGAGAGAGAGAGAGAGAGAGAGAAAGAGAGAGATCTGTGAGTTATCTGCATAGAGATGATAAACCAATGGGAATTAAGGTCACTAGGAAAGTATAGGAAGACAAGAAACGAAGTTCCAGGACAGATCCTTGGGGAAAAACAATATCTAGAGAGAAATGATATAAATGATGAGCCAACAAAGGAATCTGAAAAAGAAATAATTAAGCAGATAAAAAGAAAACCAGGAGAAAGTAGTGTCATGAGATCTGGAAGTATATGAGAAAAGGGTAGTGAATAGGGTCAAATGCAACAGAGAACTCAAAATAGGACAAGGTCTGAGAAAATATTACATTTGGCAATTAAGAAATCATCACCACCATGATTCTGTACCAGGACTACTATAGTAGCCAACTAAATGGCTACTAAATGGTTAGTAGTGAAATAACCCCTGACCCTAACCATAATTGCACACCTAACCCTAACCCTAACCCTAACCCTAACCTGTAATATCCACCCATTCATTCTACTTTGTATACTACAAAGAAGTACGCCAAACTTCTTTCATTGTGTTACTCCCCTAACACAAAAAATTTCAATGGCTCCCTATTATCAATAGCATAAAGAAATTTGAGGTCTCCTATAATTTCTCTTATTTTCCTGTTCCAACCTTACACCATTCACTTATATGAACCCTCTTCTCTAGCCAAACTGTTTTCTATAAACCATTTCTTTTCGCCCTTATTCAAGACTTATTTCCCTTTTTCCTTCTTCTATGGAAATCTTGCCCATCCTTTGAGATCTATTTTGTGACATAAAGCATTTAACTGATTCAGTTTACTCTTCAGAAAATTTTATGCCCAGCCAAAGGCATGAACTACCATATTGTTGTCCTTTGTTTTTCCTCAATATTTTGTGCACATTATATTTTTCAACAAACACTGATGAGTTGAGTAATTGATTGATCAAATTAATGAGAAAGACCAGTTTAAATATTTCAAGTCCCCAAATGCAGTGATAGTTTACTGAACTAAAATACTATTTCTGTTTAAGGCGCTGAAATGTAGAAGTGGCTTGCTTCTTTTAATAAGAGCCATTCCATCAAGCAGTTTTGTGGTAATCGGTATTCTACTTGGTGACTCTATTAGCTTGATTCAATTTTTAACGAGCATGAACTATAATAATATTTTTATGGTAATAAAATTGTCTTCCTATAACCTAATTTATTTGAAAATTTATTATTTAATCAAGTATTCCCAGGCTATTTCCAACAGACTGCAAAGAAGTTGAAATAAGTTAATCAAACTTCTTATCTCTTGCTCAGATGTGAAACATGCCAGCAGGTAGAAAACATCATAGGGTTGTTTTTAGATGGTGAAAGTTAAAAAAAAAGTTGCATTTTATTTTAAAAAATAATTATGGACAAGCAAATACAACCCCAAAACTGAGATTTGGATAAATATACATTAATGGATTGATCATAGAAGTTGGATGAAATGAAGATATTTTGAAAATTCAAAGTAAAAATATTTCTCTATCTTAATTAGTATCCAAAATGAACTTCCTTTTCTCCAATAAAATCTCAAAAATGTAAATTTTATTTTCAGCACATGTGCTGAATGAGGATAAACTTTCATTAGATGCTTTTCCTCTTTTGTTGTGAACATCTGTAACACCTTCTGCAAAGGGCTTTTATCTAACATCTGCCTAGACTGTCACATATATTTTTCAAAACTTGTATTGGCTATTTGGCAGTTCCAGCTGCTTGATGATGATTGTAAGACCTCAATTCTGCAGATGGCCAACTCAGAATTAGATTAAATAGCTGCTTGTAAAGAATGATACAAAGGAAAAGTATAATTTAAAAAGTTACTTTCTAAGTGTAATGGAGGGGGGCTAATGGGCCTTTTGATCAGTTTTGGTGAACTTAATTGGCAGAGTCTTCATTTGGAACTTTTGAAAAATTTACTCTTTAATTTATTCTTGGAATACTTGGAAAAAAGAGTAAGGTAACTCCTTATTGTTGTTGTTTTTCTTGGTATGGTAGTGATTTCATGACATGCAAGTTTATTGGATTTAAGTGAGGGAGGCTGTGCAAAGTCACCCACCTCACTTTCCCCACCAGAACCATCTGGGTCCAGTGACCAGATATAGATCAAGATGACTGGAGATGGCCCTGGATGTAGTGGGAGACCTTGGCCTTTTTTAACTAAGGTCTTCAACAGGTCCCAGTTTGACTGAGGTGGCACCTATTCAGTGATTAAGGCTAGGTAGCAATTCAGGTAAAGAATCTTTCACCTAATAAAAAAAAAAACCCTCACTAACTAATGAAATAAATGAAGGTATGAATCTGGGAATGGATGGCCTTCAGGGTATCTGGGCAAAGCAGAAATGACTGCTGTTTATATTCACTCTGAATCAATTAAGGCCCAAACAATAACAAAATGGGGCTTGGCCTAGGATCCATTGATAACCAATTAGAATCAGATTGGTTTTGGTTTAAGGTCTGGTCCTTAAGAAAGAAATCTAACCAGTAAACCCCAAGATATATTTGGAGGAGTCAGAGATTCAAAAGAGGGAAAAAATGCTTTTAAGAGCATCTGTAGGTAACAGTATGATACTCTATGTGAACAGAAGGAGAAAAGGAAGGAGGGAGGAATGTAAGGAGAAAAAAAATAGAGGGGGAGGGAGGGAAGAAGGATATAAAGGAAGAGAGGGAGGAAAGAAGGAAGGGAGGAAAGGAGGGAGGGAGGGATTGAAGAAGAAAGGAAAATAGAGGGGGAGGGAGGGAAGAAGGAAGGAAGGAAGGAAAGAAGGAAGGAAGGGATGGATGGAAAGAGAAAGGAAAATAAAGGAGGAGGGAGGAAGAAAGGAAGGATTCCAGTTGACCATTTTCAGGCCAGCTTTGTTCACAGAGGTTGTTGTTTGTCCTTCATTCTTGAAGACCATGATATTAGGGAGACAATGCTATAACATGCAAGTAAATTAGATTTAAGTGAGGGAGTCTGTGCAAGGTCATCTGACTCACTTTCCCCTTTAGAGCCATCTGGGTCCAGTGGCAAGATTTAAATCAAGACGACTGGAGTTGGGATAGATTTGGGGCAGAAGAAATGCTTGTTCTCAGATTTTAGCAACCCATCCTTTGGAGTGTTGGTCTGAGGCCCAGCTGAGAGAATGATGAAGTATCCTAGAAAAGTATATAGATGTTACATGTATTTGGCTACATGGCCAGAATTCCAATGACAACATTATTTCTTCCCTGGGCCATATGATCCCAAGAATCTAGCCTTCTAAAATTCAATTCAATTCAATTCAATAAACATTTATTAAGCTCCTACTATGTGCCAGACACTATGCGAAATGTTGGGGATACAAATAATAAAAAGAAAGGCAGTCCTATCCTCAAGGAGCTTACAATCTAATAGGGAAGACAAAGAGAAACCTGAAAGCTGAGGAAGGGAGAGGCACCTGTGGTACCCTACACAGGGCATCATGATCTTTGGAACTGAAATCAGCCAGAACTACAGATATAAAGTGGAGTATGCTATGCCCTCTATAAAGGAGGAGTTAAGTACTTCCCCCACCACCCCTCCAATCACATGGGAGAGGAGCCTGAGGGAAGGAGCATCTGAGGCTTGAGTTGGCTGCAGGATGAAGAGATTAGAGGTGATGAGTTGTCTTGGAGGCAGCAAGTTGTTCCAGGGAGCTGAAACCAGGCAAAGCTATAGATTTAAACTGGAGTGAGATTCCCTGGAAGATCCTTAAGAGTAATCTCATGTTCAAGAGTTTGGAGATCTGACCTTAGAGAACAGTGAGTTCCAGAGGAATGTGCTTCTTGGAATAGAAAAGGGTCCCCAAAGTTATACAATCATTTGGGTTTTTTTAAGCTGATATGGAGGAGCAGATAACCTGTAATTTTCTGCTTGCTCCTTTTTTTTGTGAGTCATTTGACCTAGTAGGTCAGATGAGAAGGAGTTACTTGTCTAGGAGTTCCTAAAGTAGATTCGTCTTCTGGTAAGAGTTTCAATCACAGGATGACACAAGTCTGGAAGGACTATAATATCCTGGAGAAGTGAGAATTTCACTGCAATGTCAGAATCTTATCTTGCTGACAACCCAAATCCAGTTCACTTTTAATGTGAGTTTATTCAACTAATGTGTTTTATGTGGGCTGAGATTAAAGCCAACTTCTACCCATTGTGTTTGTTATAAGGAGCAGCTGGGGATGCTATAATTCACATTAGCATAGACATTAACTATATGCAGAAATTTCCCAAAATAAGCTCTGGATAAAGGAGAAATAATAACAACAATAGCTATCATTTGAATAGTGCTTGTCATGTGCCAAGGACTGTGCTAAGTCATTTAATAAATATTATTTCGTATGATCTTCACTAATTACTACCATTTTACAGATGAAGAAACTGAGGCAGAGAAAAATCAAGTGACTTTCCCAATGTTACACAGGTAATAAATATCTGAGGCTGGATTTAAATTCAGGTTTTTCTGACTCCAGGACCAGTGCTCTATCCACTGTGTAAAAAAGAGTCTCTAAAATATGGTATGCAAGATGACCTTTTGGGATATCTGAAGAAAATATTAAAGCCAGGTAAGAGCTCCCCCTCCTGCTGCTGCTCTTCTTTCCTCTGCCAGCACTCATAGATAGACTGCATTGGATGGACAGCTGTATACTCTCTTCCCTTAGCAGGGAGACCAGGAGACAGGCAAACTAGTCAGCAAGGAGTTATTTCTTATCCTGTTCCCCTCTCCCATTGCTTTCCTTTTTGCAACTTCTAGTCCCACTGCACCAGAAACATGTCATCAACTGGAGCTCCACAGACTGCTAGAAGACTTCTTTTCCCTTTCACCAGGAAAACGGGATAATTATGTCAGATTATGGAGGAGCTTCAGCAAAGCTCAGGAAGGGCATCAGTTACTAGGAGCAGGAACAAGAAGCAGCAACAGGTGGCAAGAAACTAGAGGTGATGGTGGACCCTGATTCCATCGGGCTTGGAGCTCCAGTCAAGTGCAGAATATGAAACTCTGCTCCCAAGACTCTTCCTAAACATACCAGTCAGCTTCAAGTCTGTGATAGGACAAATATATATGCAAGAACCCTCATCCGTGTGGGCTGGGCTACTACTTTTCTATTTTGTTTATGACTTTATGGAAGTCTTGTGTGTCAGGCTATGCTTTAACATGCTCCAAATCTTGAGCTACTGGAGAATATTGAAGGCTTTGGGAAAGGATGAATCTGTATCACAAGATCGTTGTTAGGATTGACAGCCATGCTTTCCTTACTGTCTTCAGCTTTTCTGTATCAGAAGTTATATGATCTCAACACTTGAAATGTTTTGTCAGAACCTTGAAGGAGAAGTGAAATCATCTGAGCCTTATTTGTCCCCCGGGACCCAGAGACTGGCAAAATTGGTGCTTAGGACTCATATGAAACCACTTGGCAAAGTTATCTGACTTTGGGGGATAGTGACAGAAATGTAATCTCACTGATTTTCAACTTCAACTACTTGCTCAATGTTATTTTTTTAAAGTTTTTATTTATGCTTTAGAAAAATAAGTTGTCTTTTCCCAACAATCTTTTCTCTAAAGATTCATAATAAAGAAAATAATTAAGCACAACCAACTGATCCAAAAATAACAGCTAACAGTTTGTGCACATTATGTATTTGTAGCTGAGTACCTCTGTACTGTGAGGAATGATAAAATGTTTAATCACTAATACTCTGAAATCAAGGTTTAGTATTATAATGTATGGGATCTAAATTCTGATTTTTTAGCATTGTTTTCATTTGCATGACTATAGTCATTATTCATAATGTTCTCCTGGCTCTGCTTTGTTCAGTACATATATCATTCAAGTCTTCACTTAATTTCTCTTATTTGGCATTTCTTTCTTTTTTTTATTAAAGCTTTTTATTTGCAAAACATATGCATGGGTAAGTTTTCACCATTGACCCTTGCAAAGCTGTTACAAATGTTTTCTCTCTTTCCCCCAAACTCCCTCTCCTAGTTTAATACATGTTAATTATGTTAAAATATTTGACAAATCAAATATGTGTATACATATATATATATATATATACAGTTATCTTACTGTACAAGAAAAATCGGATCTATAAGAAAAATATCTGAGAAGGAAAACATAATGCAAGCAAACATCAATAGAGAGCTTGAAAATGCTATGTTGTGGTCAACCCTCAAAGGCCACAGGCCTCTCCCTGGGTGTATATGGCTTTCTTCATCACTGAACAATTGGAGCTGTTTTGAAACATCTCATTGTAACCATGTCCATCAGAGCTGATCATCATATAGTCTTGTTGTTGCCATGTATAATGATCTCCTGGTTCTGCTCATTTCACTTAGCATCAATTCATGAAAGTCTCTCCAGGCCTCTGAAATCAGAACAGTAATATTCCAAAACATTCATATACCATAATTTATTCAGCCACTCTCCAATTGATGGGCATCCATTCAGTTTCCAGTTTCTAGCCACTACAAAAAGGGCTGCCACAAACATTCTTGCACAGGTGGGTCCCTTTCCTTCCTCTAAGATCTCTTTGGGATATAGGCCCAGTAGAAACACTGCTAGGTCAAAGGGTATGCACAGTTTGATAACTTTTTGAGCATAGTTCCAAATTGCTCTCCAGAATGGTTGGATTCGTTCACAGTTCCACCAACAATGTATCAGTGTCCCAGTTTTCCTACATCCCCTCCAACATTCTCATTATCTTTTCCTGCCATTTTAGCCAATCTGACAGGTGTGTAGTGGTATCTCAGAGTTGTCTTAATTTGCATTTCTTTGATCAATAATGATTTGGAGCACTTTTTCATATGACTAGAAATGGTTTTAATTTCATCATCTGAAAATTGTCTGTTCATATTCTTTGACCATTTATCAACTGGAAAGTGGCGTGAATTCTTATAAATTTGAGTCAATTCTCTATATATTTTAGAAATGAGGCCTTTATCAGAACCTTAAATGTAAAGATGATTTCCCAATTTATTGCTTCCCTCCCAATCTTGTCTGCATTAGTTTTGTTTGTACAAAAACTTTTAAAACTTTATAATCAAAATTATCTATCTGGTGTTCAATTAAGAGTTCCAGTTCTTCTTTGAACACAAATTCTTTCCTTCTCCACTGGTCTGAGGGGTAAACTATCTTATGTTCCCCTAATTTGCTTATAATATTACTATTTATGTCTAAATCATGAACCCATTTAGATCTTATCTTGGTATGTGATGTTAGGTGTGGATCAAGCCCTAATTTCTTCCATATTAGTTTCCAATTTTCCCAGCAGTTTTTGTCAAATAGTGAGTTTCTATCCCAGAAGCTGGGGTTTTGGGGTTTATCAAACATTAGATTGCTATAGTTATTGCTTAGTTTGTCCTGTGATCCTATCCTATTCCACTGATTGATTACTCTATTTCATAGCCAGTACCAAATGGTTTTGATGACCGCTGCTTTGTAATATAGTTTTAGATCTGGTACAGCAAGGCTACCTTCATCAGCATTTTTTTTTTCATTAATTCCCTTGAAATTCTTGACCTTCCAAATGAACTTTGCTACTATTTTTTCTAGATCTGTAAAATAATTTCTTGGGAGTTTGATTGGTATGGTACTAAATAAGTAAATTAGTTTGGGTAGTATTGTCATTTTTGTTATATTCGCTCGGCCTACCCATGAGCACTTAATGTTTTTCCAACTGATTAGGTCTGACTTTATTTGTGTGGAAAGTGTTTTGTAGTTTAGTTCATATAGTTCCTGACTTTTCCTCGGCAGATAGATTCCCAAATATTTTATACTATCAACAGTTATTTTGAATGGAATTTCTTTTTGTATCTCTTGCTGCTGAACTTTGTTGGTAATATATAAAATTGCGGATGATTTATGTGGATTTATTTTGTATCCTGCAGCTTTGCTAAAGTTGTGAATTGTTTCTAGTAGTTTTTTAGTTGAGTCTCTAGGGTTCTCTAAGTATACCATCATATCATCTGCAAAGAGTGATAATTTGGTTTCCTCATTACCTACTCTAATTCCCCTAATCTCTTTTTCTTCTCTTACTGCCAAAGCTAACATTTCTAATACAATATTAATTAGTAATGGTGACAGTGTTTCATCTTATTGGAAATAGTTCTAGTTTGTCCCCAATTACATATGATGCTTCCTGATGGTTTTAAATAGAAGCTACTGATCATTTTAAGGAAAAGCCCATTTATTCCTATACTCTCTATTATTTTTAATAGGAATGGGCGCTGGATTTTATCAAAAGCTTTTTCTGCATCTATTGAGATAATCATATGATTTTTATTAGTTTGGTTAGGAATATAGTTTATTATGCTGATAGTTTACCTAATATTGAACCAGCCCTGCATTCCTGAAATAAATCCTCCTTGGTCATAGTGTATTATACTGGGGATGACTTTCTGTAATCTCATTGCTAATATCTTATTTAAGATTTTTGCATCAATATTCATTAGGGAAATTGATCTATAGTTTTCTTTCTCTGTTTTCATCTTAACTGGTTTGGCTATCAGCACCATATCTATATCATAAAAGAATTTGGTAGAACACCTTCTTTCCCTATTTTTTCAAATAGTTTATATAGCATTGGAATTAATTGTTCTTTGAATGTTTGGTAGAATTCACATGTAAATCCATCTGGTCCTGGAAATTTTTTCTTAGGGAGTTGATTAATAGCTTGTTCTATTTCTTTTTCTAAAATGGGGCCATTTAAATCGTTTACTTTTTCTTCTGTTAACCTGGGTAATCTATATTTTTGTAGATATTACTCCATTTCATTTAGATTATCAAATTTATTGGCTTAAAGTTGGGCAAAGTAACTCCTAATTATTGCTCTAATTTCCTCTTCATTGGTGGAAAGTTCTCCCTTTTCATTTTTGAGACTAACAATTTGATTTTCTTCTTTCCTTTTTCTAATGAAATTAACTAAAGGCTCATCTATTTTGTTGGTTTTTTCCCATAAAACCAAGTCTTAGTTTTATTTGTTAATTCAATAGTTTTCTTATTTTCAATTTTATTAATCTCCCCTTTTATTTTCAGAATTTCCAATTTGGTATTTAATTGAGGGTTTTTAATTTGTTCTTTTTCTAGCTTTTTTAATAGTAAGCCCAATTCATTGATCTTCTCTTTTTCTATTTTATGCAAGTAAGCATCGAGAGATATAAAGTTATCCCTTATAACTGCTTTGGCCATATCCTACAAATTCTGGTATGTTGTCTCATTATTGTCATTCTCCTGGATGAAATTGTGTCTATGATTTGCTTTTTCACCCCTTCATTCTTTTTTTAAAATTTTATTAATACATTTTATTTGCAAAACATATGTATGGGTAATTCCTAAACATTAACCCTTACAAAGCTTTCTGTTACAAATTTTTCCCCCCTACTCCCCACCCCTCCCCTAGATGGCAGGATATCCACTACATGATAATTATGTTAGAATACTTAAGAAATCGAATATATGTATAATTATTGCATCATTTTTTGTGCAGGAGAAATTGTATCTACAAGAAAGAATAATCCGATAAAGGAAATACAATGCAAGCAAACCTCAATAGAGAACATGAAAATGTTATGTTGTGGTCCACATTTCACATCCCTCTCTATGGGTGTATATGGCTCTCTTCACTGAACAATTGAACTGGTTTGAAGCATTTCATGGTTGAAGAGAGTCATGTTCATTAGAATTAATTCTCATATAGTATTGTTGTTGCCGTGAATAATGATCTCCTGGTTCTGCTCACTTCACTGAGCATCAGTTCATGAAAGTCTCTCCAGGCCTCTCTGAAATCGTCCTGCTGGTTGTTTCTTACAAAGCAATAATATTCCATAACAGTCATATACCATAATTTATTCAGCCACTCTCCAATTGATGGGCATCCATTCAGTTTCCAGTTTCTAGCCACTACAAAAAGGGCTGCAACAAACATTCTTGCACATGTGGGGCCCTTTCCCTCCTCTAAGATCTCTTTGGGATATAAGCCCAATAGAAACACTGCTGGGTCAAAGGGTATGCATAGTTTGATAACTTTTTAAGCATAGCTCCAAATTGCTCTCCAGAATAGTTGGATCCATTCACAGCTCCACCAACAATGCATCAGTGTCCCAGTCTTCCCACATCCCCACCCATTCATTCTTTAGGATTAGATTATTTAATTTCCAATTAACTTTTGGTTTATTTTCTCCTGGCCTTATATTGCATGCAATTTTTATTGAGGTTTTTATGCCCTAACACATGGTCAGTTTTTGTATATGTTCCATGGACTGCTGAGAAAAAAGTAAACTCCCTTCTGTATCCATTCAATTTTCTTTTTCTTCCTTTCTTTTTTTTTTTGAAATAAATGTTTGCTTTTTTTTTCTTTATTGAAGTTTTTTATTTGCAAAACATATATATGGGTAATTCTTCAACATTGACCCTTACAAAGCTTTCTGTTACAAATTTTTCCCCCCTATTTCCCACCCCTCCCTAAGATGGCAGAAAATCCACTAAATGTTAATTATGTTAAAATATTTGACAAATCAAATATATATATACATATTTCCACACTTATCATTGTTATGCAAGAAAAATCATATCTACAAGAAAAAAAATCAGAGAAAGGAAACACAATGCAAGCAAACATAAGTAGAGAGCATGAAAATGTTATGTTGTGGTCCACATATCATATCTTTCTCTCTTTGGGTGTATATGGCTTTCTTCACTGAACAATTGGAACTGGTTTGAAATATTTCATTGTTGAAGAAAGCCATGTCCATCAGAATTGATCATCATATACTATTGTTGTTGCTGTGTATAATGATCTCTCCATTCAATTTTCTCCAAAGATCTATTATACCTAACTTTTCTAACATATTGTTTACCTCCCTAACTTCTTTCTTATTTATTTTGTGGTTTGATTTATCTAATTCTGAGAGAGCAATGTTGAGATCTTCCACTAGAATAGTTTTGCTGTCTATTTCTTCTTGCATCTCTCAACTTCTCCTCTAGGAATTTGGATGCTATACCACATGGTGCATATATGTTTAGTATTGATATTGCTTCATTATCTATGGTACCCTTTAATAAAATATAGTTTCCTTTCTTATCTCTTTTAATTAGATCTATCTTTGCTTTTACTTGATCTGAGATCAGGATTGCTACCCCTGCTTTTTTGTTGTTGTTGTTGTTCACCTGAAGCTTAATAGATTCTGCTCCAGACCTTGACCTTCACCCTGTATGTGTCTCTATGCTTTAGATGTGTTTCTTGTAAACAACATATTGTTGGATTCTGGTTTTTAATCCAGTCTGCTGTTTGCTTCTGTTTTATGGGAAAGTTCATCCCATTCACATTCACAGTTAAAATAATGATTTCTGTATTTCCTGCCATCTTATTTACCCAAAGTTATGTTTTTCTCTTTCCTTTCCCCTTTCTCCCTTCCCCCCTCCTCTGTATTTTGCTTTTGATGACTACCTCCCTCAAACAGTCCTCCCTCCTTTAGAGCCCCTCCTCCCCTTTTTTTACACCTTTCCCCTAATTCTTCTGTTTTCCTTCAATTAGTCTGTTCCTTTCTTTTCCTCCTTTCCCTCCCACTTCTCTATAAGGAGGGACAAGTTCCTCTGTGAAACAGAATGTGTCTAACATACTGTTTTAGAGCCCAATCTGATGAGAGTAAGATTCACACAATGCTCATCCCCCTCCCTTCTTTCCCTCAATTATATTAGGTTTTCTTTGCCTCTTCATGAGATTTTACCTTATTTTTTACTCCTTTTTAAAAAAATCTTTTTTTTAACCTCCTTTTCTTTTTCTAGTATGATATCCCTTCTACCCCTTTTTCATATTATCAAAGTAAAATCAAATTATATCCCCATTCTTTAAGTGTACCCATAGTAGAAATATAGTTCTCAAGAGTTCTTTCCTTTTTACCTTTTTATGCTTCGCTTGAGTTCTATGTTTGGAGGTCAAATTTTTTGTTCAGATCTGTTTTTTTTTCATTAGAAATAGGTGAAATTCACCTGTATCATTAAATGTCCATCTTCTTCCCTGGAATTTAATGCTCATTCTAGCAGGATAGCTTATTCTGGGGTGTAATCCAAGTTCCTTTGCCTTTTGGATTATTTGGTTCCAGGTCCTTTGATCCTTTAATGTGGAAGCTGACAGATCTTGGGTTCTAGTAACAGTTCCTTGATATTTGAATTGTTTCTTTCTAGTTGCTTGCAATATGTTTTCCTTGGTGTGATAATCCTGAAATTTAGCCACAATATTCCTTGGGGATTTAATTTTGGGGTGATTGGTGAATTCTTTCGATGGTGATTTTGTTTTCTGATTCTAAAACATCAGGGAAGTTTTCTTTCATGATTTCCTGGAAGATAGTGTCTAGGTTCTTTTTTTTCATCATGGCTTTCAGGAAGTCCAATTATCCTTAGATTGTCTCTCCTAGATCTATTTTCCAAGCATTTCTTCTGGTGCTAAATATTCCACTAAATTCACATACCAATTTGGATGAGCTCTTCCTCCTCTTTCACTACTCAATTCTGTTCAGGTTTTCACTTGCTCATTTTAACAAATAGGTTTCTTAAAATTATATTTTAAGCTCTAGGTTACCTACCTCCACCCAGGCTTGTGTTGGAGTCAGCTCCTACCAGCTTCCAAAAGCCAATTTATTAAATTTTCATTGCAAGCATTTTCACCTTGGAAATAAGAAAACAGTATAATTCAGAACTTGATTTGGTTTTTTGTTGATTATCTTGCTTTAAGAAAGGAACAGAAATTGTTAAATTGTTAAATTTTAAAATGTTGTGCTTTTGGAGGGCTGGTTTTTAAAACATTTAGCATATCAATGTCTATATCCCACTCCAAGATTAGAACCTGTTCTAAAAGAGGTAGGCTTTTTTGGTTCCAAGGGTTTAAAGGTATCTATAGCTATACTATGAAGTGCAGAAGGTAGCTTTATGGATAAAGATATTTAAGTTTATATTATAGATATTGGTGGTGATGGTTGCTGTTCTTCCTTGGTTTTCAAAAGGTACCATTGTACAAAATCATCAACTTTACTCTTTCCTCCAGAGTCTTCAAAGTCTGGTGGCAGAACAAAAGTCAAGATAACTGGCAATGGCCTTGGATGCAATGTATGACCTTGACATCTTCATTGCTTGACCAAGTTCTAAGTACTCCAGTGCTCCTTCTTCAACATCCTTCATGGCCAGGAACAAATTGCTTTCACTTGTCCATTCCTGAGTATGAGAAATGGATGGGTATTCATTTGGTTTCTACAGTTATGAAAACTAAATTGGAGAAATGAAATTTAAATTAGAAAATTGAAACAGAGACATCTAAGAGTGGTTGGGGTAGAGATTATCATCCCAAAAGAATGTAAGAATATAAGTTTTTTAGGGGCAGGGACTGGGTCCTATAATCAGGGGTGGTGGTCTGAGATTTGAAAAGAATCTTTTGTTCTTTGCTGTTAGTTTTCCCTATAATCTTCCCCTTCTGGGATGGAAGCTCCTTAGGGGCAGGGAATGGATTGAGTAGGAAACACCCTGCCCTGTTAAGCATTTCATAGCCTCAGACTTTGTTACCTCACATTTTTAGAAACCTCAGTTTATAATACATTGTTGGTGGAATTATGAATGGATCCAGCCATTCTGAAGAACATTTTGGAACTATGCTCAAAAAGTTATACCCTTTGACCCAACAGTGTTTCTACTGGGTTTATATCCCAAAGAGATCTTAAAGGAAGGAAAGGGACCCACATGTGTAAAAAATGTTTGTGGCAACCCTTTCTGTGGTGGCTAGAAACTGGAAACTGAATGGATGCCCATCAATTGGAGAGTGGCTGAATAAATTATGGTATATGAATGTTATGGAATCTTATTGTTGTATAAGAAATGCCCAGCAGGATGATTTCAGAGAGGCCTGGAGAGACTTGCATGAACTGATGCTGAGTGAAACGAGCAGAACCAGGAGATCATTATACATGGCAACAAGAAGACTATATGATGATCAGTTCTGATGGACATGGCTCTCTTCAACAATGAGATGTTTCAAACTAGCACCAATTGTTCAGTGATGAAGAAAGTCATATACACCCAGGGAGAGGCCTGTAGGATCTGAGGGTGGACCACAACATAGCATTTTCACTTTTTCTGTTGTTGTTTGCTTGTTTTGTTTTATTTCTTAGGTGTTTTTTTTTTTCCTTCTTGATCTGATTTTTCTTGTGCAGCAAGATAACTGTATAAATATGTATACATATATTGGATTTAACACATTTAACATGTATTGGATTGCCTGCCATCTAGAAGAGGGGGAGGGAGGAAGGAGGAGAAAATTGGGAACACAAGGTTTTGCAAGGGTCAATGTTGAAAAATTACCCATGCATATGTTTTGTAAATAAAAGGCTTTAATAAAACAAATAAATAAATATTTTTTTAAAAAAAGGGGAAAAAAAGAAACCTCAGTTTAGAAATTTCAGCCAAAGGGAAAGGAGCCAGGGAGTTAGGAAGAGGAGCTCGAGTTAGTGAATAAAAAAAGAGACTAACTTTTTCCTGCATTCATATTCAGACTTCTGATTATTTTAGTGGTCACTTCTGTCTCACACATGAGGGAACTCTGCACATGCTTGGGGCAAATAGCCCCCTATCTCACCGACAGATTTGAAGCCTATAGATTACTCCCAACTAGGTTTAACCTGTCTCTGGGAGTTTATGTAGGTAGTTACTTACACAAGTTACAGCTTCTTGGAGCAAGTTCTCACATCAGGACTGCTCTTACTTCCTGAGCACCTGGTGATATACCATAATGTGGAATATTACTTATTCTTATTTAAGCAGTTCTTCAGATCATAAGTTTCCCAGTCATTGACTCATCAGAATGAATATCGTACTGTTTTGCTCTGACTTCTGTTTTTCCTTGCTATTTAGCTGTCTCAGCTAGTCGACAATTCACTTGCTCTGCCTCTCAGCCTCACTGCTCTCGTCTTACCTGTCTGCCTAGATACAGACTGTTGCCTTGTCTTTGAATTACTGCATGCTTTATGACTGCTGTGTCCATGTAGTCCTTTGACTGCTTGCCAATTGTCAGGTGTCACCTTTTCACCCTCACCTGGGATCCATTGATCTCGGCACCCATTCTTATTTCCATGCTGTCACCGCTTATGATGCTGATTTGATGTCTCAAATAGTTTGAGGATCACAGAGCTGGCAGAATAATTCCACAAGCTAAATCCTTTTTTTGCCCTAGTTCAAAAAACACTGTTTCAGTAATTTAAAAACCTAGAGTGAGAAGCAGAAAGTTTTAGACCTTTGGGAAAAATGGGTAATGGATTAAAAATCCTAGTGTTAGTTCTCTTAATTTCTTCTCCCATTGTCCAATCTTAGAGTCCTTTATCCCATTGCTAATGCTGAGGGCTCCTCTCCTCTTGGATTCAGAAGTAACTTGTATTTGCATTTCTATCACTGACCTCTAAGTTGATTAATATGGGAATTACTTTCCAGTGGCTCCCATGGTAATGCATGATTGGGTATTCCATACTCATCAATCATGGCTAACTGGAATTTTTTTAAACTATCAGGTACACTTCATTCATTCAGTATACCAGTAACAAAGCTCTTTACTATAATTTGATTGAAAATAGTAAGCAATCTCTTCGAGTCAACACTTTAATTAAGAGGTGAGGAAGAAAAAAGTTTAGCTAAAATAAGTTTCTTGTCCTAAGGATCTTATAGTCTTTAAAGAAGAATGAAACATGTATACAAAGGAGACTATACCTAGTTCTGTACCTTGATGTATTCATGCTATCAATATTGTGGGTATTATTTAACACCAAGAAAACAAAGGCTCTCCACCAGCCAGCACTACACCATCGGCATATAAAACCATTAGTTACACCAAATGAAGAAATTTTGAATGCTATGGGTAAATTCATTTACTATGCCAGTATATTTTCCACATAAAGGATAAGATTGGTGTATGCATTGCCAGAACTAGCTCAGTGTTTGGGAGGCTACAAAGGAAAGTGTGGGAGAGAAAAATTAGACTACCTACTAAATTGAAGGTCTATAGAGCATTATGATGACCTCATTGATGTATGGTTTGTGAAATCTGGACAGTCTACCAGTGCCATGCCAGGAAATTGAATCAATTCTGTTTGAATTCTGTTAGGAATACTCTGAATAGGGACAGAAGGTATACTAGGAATACTCTGAAGATCACCTGGCAAGATATGGTAGTGAATGCTGAGGTCCTTTCTTGAACTGAACTGCCAAGCATTCAAGTTCTGCTTGGCCATGTTGTTTGAATGAAAGATTATTGTTATAGGAAACTCACAGAAGGCAAGCATTCACATGGAGATCAGGTCAGAAGTGATACAAGGACACTCTCAAGTTCTCTATGAAGAACTTTGGAATATAGTGTGAGACATGAAAGACACTGGCGTAGCACTGCCCAGCATGGTGTGCCCTCATCAAAGAAGGCATTGTACTCTATGAGCAAAACAATTTCAGTAGCTCAAAAGAAACATGAGATGTGCAAAGTTAGAAACATCTTCACTCCACATATTCATATGGACTATTTTTGTCCAATCTGTAATAGAGACTTCTGAGCTTGTTTTGGTCTGATCAGTCACAGTTGAACACATTGTATATTGAGTACAACATAATGATGCCATTTTGGTTCTCTTCAAGTATAAAGGACAAATCAAGTATGGATTTTCTTTAAATCAGTATAGATTTCAGTTTGTTTATACCTTCTCATTCTATGTCATCCTGATAAAATTTTTACAGAGGATCTACCCAATTTGCCAAAGCTCTTCCTTTTGGTCATTTAATATTTCATGGCTATCAGCACAACACCCTAGGTATCCATCTATTAATACTCACTCTCGTATCACAAATATGCCACTTCCTATTCCATCATACACATTCTCGATGTCTTTGGTGGGAGTCTTGCACACAAACTTTATTAAGCTACTAAAGTTGTTTTATGATGATAGCCATGTTCTTCTATTGTTTTTGTTGCCTAAAATTTTGATTCTTCTGAGATGGTGAAAAGTTCCAAGACTAGAGCCAATTTTTAAAATCACTAGGAATGTATTAATGTGTTTACCAGATATGCTTTGGTATCAGATAAATACCTAGTTGATAGATGAGATATTTATTACTATGTGCTAGGCATTATGCATTGAGATATAAATACAAAAATACAGAGCCAACCCTTAAAGATCTTATATCCTAACATGGGAGAGAACAGATAAAGAAGATAAAGAAGAGGAGTATAGAGGGAATGTAACTGGTAAGGGGGGAAAAAGAATCATGGATTGTGAGTTGAGGTATGAGTAAGCTAAATCATGACTAGAGTCATTCGTGAAATTGAGATCCAAAGGGAATTACCAACAAAGAAAGCCAGGCAGGCCTTAGGGTGGAGGCTTTTCCAGGGTGGACTAGACAGTGATAATAAGGAAAAATCCAGAGAAAGAGTTGAATTAAGACAGAAGAGGGCAGAACCAGAATGGCAGACTAAATGCAGGGATTCACCTGAGCTTTCCCAAATTTCTCTCCAAACAACTTCAAACACATCAAAACAAATTCTGGGAAAAAAGGGTAAGTGAAATTTTCCAGCCCAAGATAACTTAGATCAACAGGAAAGACTTATCATGGGGTGAGAATGATATGAAGTCCAGTTCAGGCATTGCCTGGCAATCCAACAGTAAGCCTTGGAAACCACTGAATTGGCAATGATAGCTTCTGGAGTTTCAGCTCTCAAACGATAGGGGGAGAAGGTCACTTAAGTGGTTAGAAGGGGAAAGAAGAATGCTTGTGATTGCTCATAGATCAGAACACAGGCCAGAAGAATAGTGACCATGCCTCTCCTTAGATCCAAAGTACCACTTTGGAAGACCTGAAAATTTAGAAAACCCCAGAATTAACTCTGAAGACAGCCTGAAGCTTAGAACATGCTTTCCCCACATGAGGAGGAGAGTCCAGCTTTATCATAAACTTAAAAGTAAAGAAATAAGTTGGGAAAATGAGCAAACAATAACAAAAAGAACTTGATCATAGAAAGTTATTATGATGATAGAGAAACTCAAAACATAAACTCAGAAGGCATCAAAAACCAAAACAGCTATATCCAAAGCCTCAAAGAAAAATGTGAATTGGCTTCAGGCTCAAAAGGAATTTCTCAAAGAGATCAAAAAACATTTGAAAAATCAGACTGTTAGAGGAAAAATTGGCAAAAGAAACTAGGGTAATGCAAGAAAATCATAAAAAGAGTCAACAACTTAGTAAAGGAGGCACAAAAAAATACAAAAGAAAATAGCACCTTAAAAAACAGAACAGGCCAATGATAAAAAAAAAAGATTGAAAAATCCTCTGAGAAAAAGAACTCTTTAAAAGGTAGAATTGATCAAATGGAAAAGGAGATGAAAAAGTTCCCTAATGAAAATAATTCCTTCAAAATTAGAATTGGACAAGTGGAAGCTAATGACTTCATCAGACATCAAGAAACAATAATTACAAAGTCAAAAGAATGAAAAAAAGTATAAGGCAATGTAAAATATTTCTTTGGAAAAACAACTGACCTGAAAAATAGATTCAGGAGAGATAATTTAAGAATTATTTAACTATCTGAAGTTTATGATAAAAAAGTATCTAAATAATCTTTCAAGAAATTATCAAGGAAAACTGCCCTAATCCAGAAGGTAAAGTAGCAATTGAAAGAATCCATCAATCACCTCCTGAAAGAGATCCCAAAATGAAAACTCTCAGGAATATTATAGCCAAATTCCAGAACTCCCAGGTCAAAGAGAAAATATTTCAAGCAGCCAGAAAGAAACAGTTCAAATATCATGGAGTCACAGTCAATATAACACAGGATTTAGCAGCTTCTATATAAAAGTATTGGAGGACTTGAAATATAATATTTTCAAGGGGAGAAGAGATAGGATTAAAACCAAGAATCACCTATCCAGTGAAAATGAGTATAATTTTTCAAAGGAAAAAACAGATATTTAATGAAATAGAGAATTTCCAAGAATTCCAAAAGACCAGAGATTAATAGCAAATCTGACTTTCAGATATGACTCTAGAGAATCATAAAGAGGTAAACAGGAAAGAAAAATCATAAGGATGCAATAAGATTTAACTATTTACATTGTAAACAATGTAATAACCTTTAGCTCCTAAGAACTTTATCATTATTTGGACAGTTATATACATATAGGGCACCAGTATTAATTGACTATGATAGGACAATATCTAAAAAAAATAAAATTAAGGGATGAGAAAAGAAAAGAGAGGTGCAATGAGGTATGTTATTTCATATAAAAGAGGCATGCAAGAACTTTTATAATAAAAGGGAAGATGGGGGGAGTTGGTGATAAGATACAGTGCTTGAATCTTACTTGCATTGGAATTGATTCAGAAAGGCAATGACATACATACTAATTTGAATACAGAAATCTATCTTACCTTACAGGGGACTAGGAGGGAAAGGGAATAAGAGAAATAGGAAGGAGATAGAAAGGAATGCATATTGGAGGAGGTGGTGGTCAGAAGCAAAAACACCTTGTGGAGGGACAGGATAATAGGAGAGTGAAAGAAGGATAAACAGAGAGGGGAAATATAGAGTAACCATAACTGAAATATTTTTCAGCAATTTTATCTGATAAAGTGTTCATTTCTCAGATATATAGAGAACTGAATCAAATTTATAAGAATATAAGTCATTCACCATTTAACAAGTTGTCAAAGGACATGAAAGGCAGTTTTCAGATGAGGAAATAAAAACTATCAGTAGTCATATGAAAAAATGTTCAAAATTAGGGAAAAGAAAGTTCAAACCATTTTGAGTTGCCATTTTAGACTTATCAAATATTGGAAGGGACGTAAGAAATTTGAGATACTGTTGCATTGTTCATGGAGTTGTGAACTGTTCCAACCATTCCAGAAAGCACTTTGGAACTATGCCTAAAGGGCTATAAAATTTGTGTGTCCTATCACTACTAGGTCTCTATCCTGAGATTATTTTTTGAAAAAAGAAAGGACCTATAATGTACTAAAATACAATTCTTTTGGTAATAACAAAGAAATAGAAATTAAGGGATGTCCATCAGTTAAGGAATGGTTGAACAAATTATAGTATATGGTTGTGATGAAATTCTCTTGTGCCATAAGAAATGATAAGAAGGATGCTTTCAGAAAAAATTAGAAAAACTTACATGAAATGATGCAATGTGAAATAAGCAGAATCAGGACATTTTACACAGAAACATCAATATTGTACAATGATCAACTCTAAGTGACTTAGCTATTCTGGGCAATATAGTGCTCTAAGATAATTTTGATGGAGTCTGAATGCAAATTGAAGCATTGTTTTTAAATTTTTATTTTTCTTGCATTTTTTTGGGGGGGGAAATCTGTTTTTTTCACAGCATGACTAATATGTAAATGCTTTTGCATGACTGCACCTGTACAACTATATCAAATTGGTTTGACTCTTTCCCCCCCCAATAGTAATGTATGCTTATGAGAGTTGAATTGCAAGGAAAAGTGTGCAACATATATTGACATTTTCAAATTGTGGTACTAGAGAAGACTTTTAAGAGTCCCTTGGACAGCAAAGAAGTAAAATCAGTCAATAATTAAAGACACTAATTCAGGCTATTCACTGGAAGATCAGATATTGAGGCTGAAATTAAAATGCTTTGGCCACATAGTAAGAAGATGGGTCTCATTGGAAACAACCCTGAAGTTGGGAAAGATTGAAAACAAAATGAAAAGGATGACAGAGAATGAGATGTATAGATAGTATCATGAAAGCAATAAACATGAATTTGGACAGACTTTAAACAGTAGAAGAGGACAGAAGGATCTGGTGATCGATGATCCATGGGGTCTCAAAGAGTCAGACATGAATGAACAACTGAACAACCTCAATAACACAGGCAAGAAAAATAAGTGACACCTGAAATTTGAACCTAGATTCTCTGACACCAAATTTAGCTGCTTTTCCACTTTGCTGCAGAGTTTTAGGTCTAGGATATTAACAAGAATAGTTTCAAATGATGGTGAAAATGGCAGAGTATATTTACTAGATGTGTGACTCTGTTTGCCTCAGGTTCCTCATCTGTAAAATGAATTGGAGAAAGAAATGACAAACTACTCCAGTATCTTTGCCAAGAAAACCCCAAATGGGGTCATGAAAAGTAGGAAATGACCACAATGACTCAACAACAACATATATTTGTGTGTGTGTGTGTGTGTGTGTGTGTGTGTACAGTGTCATGAGCCCTTGCCTGCTCAGATATTTAAAGAAAGAAGGAAAGAAAAAAAAGAAAACTAAAACAGTGAGAAGGAAATTTGGAAAACAAAAGTGAACGATGAATAATTATAATGATCAAGCTTCACATGAAAAAGTTGAGAAAATGTATCTCTTTTTCTTTCTTCACTGCTGAGAAGGAGGCATTAAAATGCCACTTTCGACCAATCAAATTAGGAAGAAAATCACTAAGCATGGAAGAAAATGCTGTGTTGACAGGGTATTAGGAAACATATTTGATTGTATTATTGATGTAACTGTTGACTATTGCAAGGTTTATGAAGAACAATTTAACGTGATACCATGTCACAAAACTGATATCTTTTTTAAGTCAGTGATTCCATTGCTAGGATAATATCCTGAGGAGATGATTAAAAGGAAAACAGGATACATACATATATACATACATATCTATGTATACATTCATGTATGTATATTTCCATATACATATATGTATATACATTCCATATACATATATGTATATATGTTCATATATACATACATGTATATATATTCATAGCTATTTTATTTGTAAAAATAAAAAAAACCTAGGAATAATCTGCATGCCAACTCATTGAGAAATGATTCAATAAACTATTGTATATTAATGCAATGGAATGCTATTGAGCTATAAAAATGATAAATGTGAAGAATACAAAGAGGGAAAATGTATGCAAAATGAAGTCAGCAGAATAAGATTATATTCATAAAGTACAGTCATATAAAAGCAAAAAATGCAGCAAAACTATAATTACAAAAGCATTTGGTAGAGGACACAGAAGTGTATTATTATTATTATTGAAATATGTTTACCGTGATGACACATTTGCTTGATTGCCAGATTGCTTGATGTCTTGAGGAGGGGGAAGGGAAGGAAAGGAGAAAGGAAGAAAAATTTGGGACTCAAAATCTTATTAAAATGATGTTGAAAATTAACTTTACATGTAATTGGAAAAAATAAAATACTGTCAAGTGGGAAAGAAATATATTATTATTTTATGGATTTTTGACTATATATTCTGATCATGAATAATTGGATGTTTTATTAAGTTTATAGTACAAACACAAATTCATGTTAGTTTAAATCATGTTTATATCAATAAGCATTTGACAACACCCTTTCCCCTTCCTCTCTTATATCCTTAAAAACAGTAGTTGCTTAAGTGTCTGTTGATTTTTTTAGAAAAAGAATGAAAATATTTCTAATTTTGGGTAATCATAATGCTTTATTTAAAAAAAATCTTAAGAACAAAATAATGAACTGACATAATACATGACTAGAGCAAAATAGGTCATAAGATAAACCTATAAAAATCATCCACTTTTTTATATCAATAACAAAAAACTGGGAGACATTGATTTAAAAAAAGGAAGGAACATTTATTACAATGACACAATAAATCAAATATTTGAGTACTGAGACAAGAAAAGACTTCTAATGGATTAGCATAAAGCCTCAAATATTCTTTGAGGAAAGGAGCTTCTTTGTTTTGTGATCTCATTGACCCCACCTAGATAGATAACCTAAGAACTTAAAGAGATAGTCACCAACTCCCTTTAGAAGCAGGTAGACTTGGGGCAGCCAGATGACACAGTGGATAGGATACCAACCCTGAAGTCTGGAAGATCTGAGTTCAAATGTGGTCTCAGACACTTAATACTTCCTAGCTGTGTGACCCTGGGCAAGTCACTTAACCCTAATTGCCTCAGCAAAAAAAGAAGCAAGTAGACTCACAAGGCTCAAAATGTAAATGGGTTTATTTAGGGGTGTGATAGTTTAATTATTAATAACTGAGGAAATAATCTGAACAAAAGCAATTTACTGAACTAGACAGATATGATAAATGGGTCAGTGGAGTCCTCAGTTAGTCCAAACACCTGAATATGGAATGAGACAGATTTTTATGAAAGAAAACAATTAATTACATAAGACCAATTAATTAGAAGAAAACAATTATCAATTTAAACAAATTACAAAAATCAAATTATCTAATTTTGTATTCTAGTTTATATCAATAAACTAGAATACAAAATTAGATAATTTGATTTTTAATTGAAGGGAAGATTAGGGGCTTTCCAAATTGGGAGGGAGGAGAGAGTAGGTTTCACTTGTATTGGTAAGAGGATGAGTAAGTTTCAGGCTCTTTCTATTTCTCAGAATGGAGAGATGCTGATTAATTGCATCCATCTGCATTTATGGAATAATAAGTTATTTATACCATCTAGTTTCCCATGGATGAGTTACAGAAATATAGGAAGATGGAGGAGAATACATGTGGCAACACAAGTTGCTAGTCAAATTCTGTGTGAAATAGAATCTGATTGTTTTTTTTTTCTTTTTCTTTTTTTTTTTTTCTACCAAACAATCCATTTTGTAGCTGGTCTTCATTTTATCCCATCAGGGATTTAAAAAAGCCAATAATACTCTTACCAGAATATAACAAAACCCAGCAATGAGAAGCAATCCTTTCCCCAAAGTTTATTTGGCCTCAGAAATTTGAAGTATTGCTCAATGTAGGGGCTCCAGGAGAAAAAGGAGGGAACATAGAGTTGCTATTCCTTATAATTCTGCATCTCCTTGAGTATCCCTTATTCCTGCAATTCTACTGAAATTGATCTCAGTGTATATATCAGAATGTCACTTTTAATCCCAGGCATTTTCAGGTATTCTACCTCTCTTTCCTCAGCCTGATGACAGCTACAAGCTATTCCCTATCACACACATCCCTACTGGCTCCCTTTGCAATCCTGACATGTTCACTGCACAGTTCTTTGTAAGCACTTTTGATTGTGCCAAGGTGTTTTTTTTTGTTGTTGTTTTGTTTTTTGTATTTTGTCTGTTTCTTCACTTCATCTCAGGTTCTCCTAATTTCTAGCAAATAACAATCATTTCTGAATTTATTTTTTAGTTTGCTACTTTTCTGAAGCTATTAATTTTCATTTCATTTTTTAAGAAAATCACCATTTTACTTTTGCATACAAATTATTTTATCCTCTTTGCTTCTTTTTAACTTTAATTTTTCTCATGCCTTATTGCTCTAACTAATGTTTTTAGAATTTATGTCGTGCTCTTGAATGGCTTCAGAGAAAGTATCCAAAGCTTTTGTCTCAGCAGAATATGCCTGTAGCTCAACCTAGATCTCCAGTCCAAAAATGACTATTTTTGTGCATTTCTTTTGTACTATTTCCATGACTCCAGGCTTTATATATGAGATATCTTCCAGGGGTTAGAGGAAATATCTATCCTTCTACCTTACACGGTATTCCTTCCAGAATTCTGTGTTGACTTCTGGTGATTTATTATCCCAAGTTTGTCAACTTTCTTCACTAGTTCTTGGGTAGTATATATTTTTATGAGCTAATACTTCCCATAGAATCTAGAAGTTTGAAAGAATATCTTATTTACTCCTTGACTGTCTTTCAGGACATTGCAGTCCCTTTGGGCAATTGGGTAGACTTATTCAAATTATCTGGAATAGCTTCCCAAATTATCTATGACAAATATTCTTTTTTTAAGCATTTTTTTCTTTTTGTGAACTCTTCCATTCCTTATGTTATACTATTTGATAGTGGGATCACATTGATAAAAATGTGTAATCACTAAAATACTGAAGCATTTGATTCTTGGTTTTATATGGTTGCTAAAGTTCATATTATTAGTAAATACTGATTTAAACTTAATTTCTGCTAAATTGTTTTTAACTTTTCCTTGCAGTTTTTGTGTGATATTCCATTCCCCAGAAGTTTGTACTGCAGAGTTTATTGGACACTGAACTGTTGTATTAACTGCTTTATAGTAATTTGAGATCTACTAGTAATATGTTCCCTTCATTTCTACTTCTTTTCATTATTTCCATTGTAATAATAAGACTTTTGTTTCTCTAAATGGATTTTTAAAAATCTGATTGCATAAATTAATATCTGAACAGTTTGGTTGGGATAACCTTAAATCTATAAACTTATTAAAGTACTATAGGTTTTTAAAAATTATATTAGCACAGCCCTACCATGAACAGTAAATTTATCGATAATCATTTGTCTTCCCTTATTTTTGTAATTATATAGGAGCTTGATTATTTTCATTTCATTTTATTTTTTTAAAAAGAAAATTACCATTTCATTTTTGGATGCAAATTATTTTATATTCTTTGCCTCTTTTAAACTTTAACTTTTCTCATTTTTAGAACCTATGTCAAATGGTCATGCAGAGTAGGGATATCTGCTGCATCTAGAGGAAGTCCTCCAATATGTTGAGCAGATAGTCTAAATGAGAAGATATAGATGAGTTTCAATAAATAGAGTTGGGTTGACAAGATTATTGAACAATGTAATTGTACAATGGGAGCATTTTTATGTCATTTTTAAGTTTTTAATTATTATTAATAAAATGTCAAGAGTCCTTCAGAAGGAATTAGTTTTAACCTACTGGATGATTATCTGAAGAAGATAGCATTTGAATTGATCTTTAAAGGATAAATAAAAATTCAATGGGTAAAGTGGGCAAGGGGAAGACACTCATTCTCACTCCCACTACCCAGTCATTGCCAATTTGTATGCCAGTGCCAAAGGGAGTAGAGCTAATTACATTTCCCAGGATGATCTGTCATCTGATTGATTCTCTTCCACTTTGCACTGAATTTCCTCTTCTCCATTCTTCCTTATCTCCTGTTACTCAGATGCCTTTTGTCATTTTTTTTTCCTTCACTCCTATTTCACATGATGAAGTGATCTTACTTCTTATAAAGATTAACCCCTCTATTTTTCTCGACAATGAAATGTTTCAGGCCAGTTCCAATGATCTTGTGATGATGAGAGCCATCTACACCCAGAGAAAGGAATGGGGGTACTGAGTATGTATCACAACATAGCATTTTCACTTCTTTTGTTGTTGTTTGCTTGAATTTTATTTTCTTTCTCATTTTTCTTCTTTTTTTGATCATATTTTTCTTGTGCAGAAAGATAATTGTATAAATATGTATGCCTATATTTGACACACACATATATTTTACCATGTTTAACATATATTAGATTATTTGCCATCTAGGGGAGGGGGTGGGGGGAAGGGGGGAAATTGGAACATAAGATTTTGTAAGGGTCAACATTGAAAAATTATCCTTGCCTATGTTTTGAAAATAAAAAGCTTCAGTAAAAAAGATTAACCCCTCTAACTGTTCAAGAAATCCCAATTCCATCCTATCTCCTCCAGCAGACTGCCCCTATCCCCGTCTGCCCCCAACCATCCTCACTCTATTACAGATTTGTTTTCCTCAAACACAAATCTGAACATGTCACCCCCTCTACTCAATAAACAACAATGGCTCCCTTTTGTTTCCAGAACAAATACAAAATGCTCTGTTTGGCATTCAAAGCCATTCAAAACCGAGCTGCCTCTTGCCTTTCCAACAAATTTCTTGATCTAGTTCCACAGTTATCATATCTGTTCCATGAACAAAGCCTTCCATCTCAGTTCTGGGAATTATCTCTTGCTGTTCTCCACTGAACATGATTCCTTTCCTCCAATCAGACTACTGACCTTCCTGGCTTCCTTTTAAGTTTTAATTAAAATCCTAACTCATATAAGTAAGTCTTCCCTAACCCCTCTTAATTCCAGTACCTTCCCTCTATTGTTTGCTATTTATCCTGTAGATAGTTTGCTTTTCCATCACTAAATTGCACACATTTTTAGGACAGGGTCTGTCTTTGAACTCTTTTTGTATCCCCAGCACTTAGCACAGTGTCTGACACATAATGAGTCTTATTGAATCTTACATTGATGGGTCATAAAGTCACCTTAGTTACATTCATAGTTACCAGCAATTGGTGATTATCTTACTATATTACTGTGGAGAATACTATATCTGGTGTTTTTTTTTTTTTTAACAAATTTTTATTGGTTTTTTTGACAAAGACACTAGAGTGATTTGCCATTTCCTTTTCAGTTCATTTTACAGATGAGGAAACTGAGGCAAACAGGGTTAAATGATTTGTCCAAAGTCACACAGTTAGTAAATGTCTGAGGTTGGAATTGAGCTCTGGTCTTCCTGATTCCAGGCCTAGCACTTTGTCTGCTGAGCCCTACCTGCCCCTTTTCACAAATATCGACACTGAATTAACCACTTCATTTTACTTCATCTCAAAAAACATTTTTTTTTTGAAGTAGTAAGCGGTATGTTAGTAAATGTTTAACAGAGTTTCTGAGGGGAAATGCATTCACAGAACACTTTTGAGTTTAATCTTCATTTTTAACATTTTCTCTGTCACTTTCTTTAGTCTAGACCATCAACAGAACAGTAAATGAAGCCTGGATTTGTAGTAATGTAAAAGGCTCACACTGAAAATTTAACAATCAGTTCTCATACCCCTGAAACTCACGTATAAAGCACTATGATAGGGTATACACAGATGAAAGATAGATTTTCTATCCTTAAGAATTCTAGTAAGGAATGCAATTATAACAATGCCCCAGTATCAATAGTAATAATATCTGCCATTTATATAGCATCTAAGATTGGCTGAGCAACTAAATATTATCTCCTTTTATAATCACAGCAACCTTTGAAAACAGATGGAAGATAGGTGCTGCTCTTCTCATTTTACAGATGAGGAAACTGAGTCAGTGCCATAATGACTTGCTCAGGGTCACACTGCTAATTAAATGTGTATAATTAAATTTGAACTCAGAACTTCCTGGCCATAGGCCCAGTATTCCATTAACTATATCGTGATGTTCAAAAATTCAAAACAGACACATGTATAAATAACTGTATTACAAAATAGAAGGTGATAAGTGCCAAGGAAAAGTTCCCCAAAAATGCTATAGGACCTCTGAAGAAGGCTCTCTTAAGATCAGAATAGGAGCCTATTTAATAAAAGTAACACATGTTTAACCAGCATTTTAATATTTCCAAAGCATTTATTCTTATAATAGTCCTGTGAGTTTGTAGCAGAGGTATTATTATTGAGAAGCTAAGTGAGGCTTTGGGACATTAAATACTTTATCTGAAACTACAGAGCTAGTAGGCATGGACTCCTAATTGCAAGTTTTGCATTCTCCCTGGCTTCCTCTCTAAATTTCCTGATATCTCCACATCTCTTATGAAGGCTTGTCTACTATCTCATTAAAATCCTATTACCTAAATGATTGTTTAAATAAATAATTAAACCTAAAACCACAAGGGAGATTACTGGAAGAAGCCTCACTTTAAAAATGGAAATGGAATTTGTCAAGCCACAATTCTACTTGCCAAAAACCTTTATGAATAAATGTTTCCACATCTCAGAGCACTTATTGATGGATCCATAGGATTTCAAGCTCAGAGGGACTTTAGACATCATGTAATTGAGCTCAACCTCTTATGAAGAAACTGAGGTTTAGTGATTTACCCAAGGTCCCCATGTAAGAAGTAGAATTCTGTTTTTGGATTCAGTTCATCTGACTCCAGATCCATTTATGCTATGTGCCAAATCTTTCTTAAAAGGTTCAGTATTGAGAAATAAATGTGAAGGAAGAGAATACCAGAATGAAACTCTTGAGTACATTCATTCAAGTATAATGTGCTTGAGTGAAAAGTTTGCAAAGCATTTTTACAAATATCACTCGATCCACCCAACTATATTTTGTAGGAGAGGAAACTGAGGCAGATATAGATTTAGTGGCCTGTCCAGAATCACATAGCCAGTAAATGTCTGAGAATCGATTTGAACTCAGGCCTTGACTCTAAGTCCAGGGATCTGTCTAGTACACTATTAGCTGCCACTGAGAATAGCCAGGTTCAAGCCTCATTTTTTTTTTTTAACCTATGGATAAGTCACTTCAATTCTCACTGCCTGAACAATTATTTAAACTATAGAGTACTTGAAGATCATAGACAGCATGGTAGAGAAATAGAAAATTGTCCTTGGAGCCAGGAAGACCTAGGTTAAATAAAGTCCTGATTCTAATAAATGCTGACTATGTAATCCTGCACAAAAAATTTATCTTTTCAGTTCCTCATGCAACTCACTAAACCTATTTAATTACAAATGGATTTTCTCTGCAACAGTGGAAGAAATTTCTATTTTAGGAGCTCTCTATAGAGCTGATATCGTTAATGAGTCATTTAAGTCATGTTCGACTCTTCATAATCCCACTTGAGGTATTCCTAACAAAGATATTGGAATGGTTTGCCATTTCCTTCTCCAGTTCATTTTACAGATGAGGACACTGAGGTAAACAGGATTAAATGACTTGCCCAGCTAGTGTCTAGGATTAGATTAGAACTCAGGAAAATGAATCTTTCTGAGTTCAAGTCTGGTACTCTATACTCTATATTGCACCACTTAGCCACTCACAAGTACTAAGGGAATAAGATTAAAATGTAATTAGGAAATATTGAAAAAAAGAAATAAACACATATGGAACATAGATAATGTTAATAGGTAGATTTTTAGGTCAAGATGAGACCTACAGGCATCCTATAGACAAATAATGACATGCTCTTTGTATTTCAGCTTTCTGCCACTGGTCTCACCACCGATATTAAAAGTCCATAATAATTTATTACCCCAACTTCCCTCAAATATTTGAAGATAGGCCATACTTAAGCACTGAAGAAATGATTGTTGACTTTATTTGAAAACTTCAGAAATAAAAGATTTGCTTTCTAGAAAAGGATGCAAGTCTTTATGGAGTCTTCCTTCCATTTTGTCTTACGTTTACATTTTCTTTAATAGTATTTTTTCCCCAATTACATATCTAGACAATTTTTAGCGTTAAGATTTTGAGTTCTAAAATTTTCTCCTTTCTTCCCTCCCTTCCCTTCTTCCTAAAGTGGTAAGCAATTTGATATAGATTATATGTGTACTATCATATAAAACATTTCTATATTCATCGTGGTTGTGAAAGAAAAAGATCAAAAGGAAAAAACCCACAAAAACAAATAAATTATTAAAAGTATGCTTCAATCTGCGTTCAAATTCCATCAGTTCTTTATCTGGTTATGAACAGCATTTTCTTTTGTACTTGTATTGGATCACTGTGTTGCTGAGAAGAGCTGAAGCATTCATAGTTGATCATACAATGCTGATACTGTGAACAATGTTTTCCTGTTTCTGTTCATTTCCCTTTGCATCAGTTTGTACAAATCTTTCCAGGTGTTTCTGAAACCTGCCAGTTCAAAATTTTTTATTACACAATAGTATTTCATTACATTCATATAACACAACTTGTTCAGTCATTCCCCAATTGATGGATATTCTCTCAATTTCCAATATTTTGCCACAAAGAAAAGGCCTGTTATATTTTTGCACAAATAGGCCTTTTTTTCCTTTTTATGATCTCTTTACTTTTATAATTTCTAACAATCTTATTAAATCTCTTTAGTTTATAATCTCCATTTTCCCTTTAGCATTTTAGTCTTTTGCTAGAAGGATATTTAAACTTTCAAACAATCCGTGGCACTGATGAGTGTTAATAGATACTTCTTAATTGTTAAAGTTTTATAATGTTAGATGCTTAACATATATTGGATCACTTGCCAACTGGGGGAGGGGAAGAAGGGAGAGAAAAAATTAGAACATTAGATTTTATAGGGGTGAATGTTGAAAATTATCCATGTTTATATTTTGAAAATAAAAAGCTATAATTAAAAAAATTAATGATGTTAGAGATCCTTCTTAAACTATTATTCCTTCATAGAGGAATTCTGTGGTATCAAATTGTTTTTATAATTTTGAGTCACTTTCATACTAACATAAACTTGGTTTGGATAGAGTTCATCCATTTGGGGTGACTATTATCAGCTTGGCTTTTATATTAGAATATTTCATTACAGTTAATGTATGTCAGGAAAAAAAATTATTGCTCAGAAGTCAACTTCATAGGGCAGTAACTCATTTCTTTTCATAAGCTAGGATGTTGAGCTCAGGACTTGATTGAATTTAGAGTTTCATTGGTATGATTCATGAAACTAACTGACCACTTCATAAATATTCTTGCAGACTTGTATCTTAGTTACTAGTTGTTTCAGTGAAGGATATTGATTGTGATGCCATAACCTAATTTAAGAAGAGACTATTTCTAAGTTTTTTTTTCCTGTTCTTGTTCACAAGAATATAAGCATATTTACGAGTAATGCTATGATTCTGACAGGATTCCACTATTTCCTCATATGCTTAAGAGTTTTGAACTGTCTCTTTGCCAGTTTTGCATTTTTCCATTGCCAAACAGAAATTTAGGAAAATTGCAAACCATATGCCACTCTAAGAATCTTAAATAGGAAAAATTTATAGAAAGAGGAGAAAAAGAATTTTTTCCTGCATATAAATAAAAAGTACTAGTGTGGTTAAAAAAAATCAATAAACTAATTTTAGAACTTGCAGTCACAATGGGTATGAGCAAAAAGGAAGCCGTAAACAGGAGGCTTTAGGACTGTATTTGAAATGATTGACCATGTGAGATAACAACTATCTTAATAATAGAGATTTTTTTTCCATCTAAGATAACTGACTTGTTGAAAGACTTAGTCCAATCTATTCCCAATTCAAAGCAATTTTACATTTTAAATAAGGAACAAAAATGTTTTGTTTAATCAATTTTTAAATATTCTAGTATCTTTGCCAAGAAAAACCCTAAAAAGGGGACATGAAGAGTTGGACACTACTACAACAACAAAATAAAATATATGCTGAGAACTATGATTCATAAGAAGTAAACAAAGCTTAGCTTATCTATATAATTGTTTTCCAGCTAACATACTAAATAAATAACTTACTAAAAACAAAACAAGCTCATTAATCATTGTCTTTGGCTTTCAGGAAAAGAGAAAAAATATGAATTAGTCCTAAATCAAAACTATGGTTTTGGGGCAGTGAGGTGGCTATGTACATAGAATACAGACCCCAATTCAGCTTCAGATATTTGCTAGCTATGTGAACAAGTCCAGTAACTTGCCTGCCTCAGTTTCCTCATCCTCATAATAACACCTTCCTCCCAGGGTTGCTATGAAGGCAAAATGAAATAATATGTGTATAATGTTTTATAAATTTAAAGTTCTGTGTGAATGCTAGTATTATTAGTACCTATTACTGTGATGATTATTTATCAACTTTTGAAAGCAACATCTGATTGTACTTGATGTAGTGGTGTGTTGACTTCCTACCTAGATTATAAACTCCTGAAAGGAAGGCAGCAGTGACTAATGATGATGCTAATGATATTATTATATTGTTTTAAGGTCTGCAAAGTGCTTTGCATGTGTTCCTAGTAACATCTGAGCTGCACAACATCCTGTGAAGTGATAAAGTACATATTGTTATGCCCATTTTATAGATGACAGAACTAAGGTTCAAAGAGATTAAGTGACTTACTTATAGTGATGTAAGTAGTATCTGCCAGGTGAAGAATTTGAACTCATATCTTCTAACATTTAGCAACTGTAGCTTTAGAAGTAGTAAGGTGAGGGGGGGAAGGGAAAGAGGGAGAGAGGAAGGGAAAAAGAGAGGAGGAGAGAGAGAAAGACAGAGACAGAGACACAGAGAGAGACAGAGGGGGGAGAGGGAGAAAGAAGAAAGGGGAGGAAGGGGGAAAGAGAGGGAGGGAAAGGGAGAGGGAGGGAAGGAGGGAGAGAGAGAGGGAGAGTAAAGTAGGGAGGGAGAGAAGAGGAGAGAGGATAGAAGGAAATTATAATTAGCAGGAAAACCTTTAAAGAAGTTAGAATACTTTTGACAAGAAGAGACCTAAAAAATCCAAAAATTAAAAATTGACCAATATAATAAATGGCTTCAGCAAAAAGAATATAAAATTAAACAATAAAGTCACCTGCATTTTTATTGACATAAATAACTATCGACACAAATAAAGATATAAGAATCAATGTGAAAATAATACAATAAAACCAACCAACAATTATTTGAGCATGAGCGTGACCAAGATCACTCACTGGGTCTCATGGGGAAGCATTCAAAAGCATTAAGTATGTGTCAAAGAGTCTATGAGAATTTAACATTTCGAAATATGTACAACTGGACCTAGAAACAAGCAAGGAGGTAAAAGGTCTACTTGAGGCTGAATGACCAGAAAATGTAAGTCTGTAAGGCAGCCTATTAGAGTGGCTAATCCAAGGCAGAGAGATGGAATGGGGTTGGGGAGTTTAGGTTTTGTGTTTCTCTTCAGCAATATAACCATATATTCCAGTGTCCTAGAATGTGGATTATGGTGAAGTTAAAACTATTAAAATAATACCCAGTTGATCTCATATTGATTGTGCTGACAGATGATTTGTAAGGTGCTCTCTCTTTTTTATGGCTAATGCAGCTGATGATGGGATGTCTTGAAATGGTGCTTTCACATCTCAAATGTGATCTTTTCTGTGATTAATTGCTTTTCACATCTGTTTTAGTTATTTATTTCTTTTTACTACAGTGAACTTATTGGAAAGGCATTCTGAGGATCAGAAATGCAACTAGAAATTTTTTACATCTGGGGCAAGCAGCAGATTGAATGCAAGGCAGAGGGTATAAAATGTGCCTTCAGATCATTTCCCCCCCCACAAAGATTAATTCAGCCAAAAAACGAGAGGGGGATTTTGTAGATACCAAGACATTGCTTGAATAAAGGAGAAAAAAGCTAAGAATACTGACTTCCAGGGGTGGGGATCCTGAGATTGCATGAGCATGGACTGGGGCCTTCACTTGGGCCAGGCAACTGGAAGCAAAGAACAATTTAAAGGACTGGACTGGGCAGAAATCCCATAGGGTAGCTCCCTATTTTAACAAATGATTACTGGTAACTAGATGCTAAGTTCACTTGTTTCTACCTGCTGAAGGTGGCTCACTCTTGTTTTGGATGCCCTGAGCCAAAGCCTTTATCATCTCACTCTGCTCTACTTATTGTAATGGTATCTGCTTCTGTCTGTCTGTCTGTCTGTCTGTCTCTCTCTCACACACACACACACACACACACACACACACACACACACACACACAGAGTATACATTTTGCTTCCAAAATCCACCATCCCCAAACTCATCACAAATGCTTAAGTTCTCTGCCATATTCTCTCCCCCTATTTTACCCAAGGCTCTTGTGAGACTCATCTGTATTAGACAATGCTTTTTAATTATGGGGGAAATAGATCACTATTGATTAGAGAAATGCTAACTCAAACAAATCATACTTATTAGACTTGATAATACAATAAAAAAAGAAAACAAGAAATGTTGAAAGGGATGTGGAAAAATTGGGGCACTAATGTATTGTTGATGAAATTGGGAACTGATCCAGCTATTTTGGGGAGCAATTTGGAACTATACCCAAAGACATATAAAACTGCATGTACCCTTTGGCCTAGTAATGCTATTACTAGAAATATATTTTTAAAAAGTAAAATTATATATATAATTATATATATATATATTTTGTGGTGGAAAAGAATTAGAAATTAAAGGAATACCCATCAAATGGGGAATAATTAAACAAATTGTGGCATATGGCTTTGATGGAATACTATAAGAATGACATACTATAAGATGGAATACTATAAAAAATGACAAGCAGGATAGTTTCTGTAAAACCTGGGAAGACTTACATGAACTGATGCAAAATGAAGTAGGCAGAACCAGGAGAATACTGTACTATGCCACATGGGAGAGGAAGATCAAACTTTGACTCAACTGATCTCTGCCTTGGCTTTCCTTCTAATTCCACTTCATGATATGGCACACATATTAATATATTCAATCTAAAACTGAATATCATACATATCAGTTTGGAAATTCAAAGACTTATTGGAGGTGGCCAAGATGAATCAGGCTCTGCAGTTCCCCCCTTCCCCTATCATTTACCAATGAGTTCTTTCTAAATAGGTGGTTTTGTGGTAGGCCAATGGCCATACCAGAGAAGTAAAAAAATTCATGCATAAAATCTATATATCTCAGTGGAATTTATTAAAAGATACTAGAGTTGAGACAAACAAATGAAATTAAAAATACAGCTGATATATTTCTGAGGCAGGTATATGGGCCAAAGGATGGACTGTTGGCCTAAAGTCAGGAAGACCTGACAGCCTCAAACACTTACTAGCTGTGTGACTAGGGGCAAGTCACTGAAGTATATTTACTTCTGTTCCTTATCTATAAAATGAGATGGAAAAGGAAATGGCAAACTACTCCAGTGTCTTTGCCAAGAAAACCCCCAAAAACAACAACAGGGATGTTTCCCTGAAAGAAAGTGTCCTTATCTAATCTATAGAATTCTCAATTCTTATACAAACCAGGAATCCATTTCTTCCTCATTAACTGAATTGAAAATGAGTGTCCCTCGGAAAGCAAAGAGAAACAGAGTGGAGGTGAAGAAACTATAAAGTTTAACAACTAGAGAATTATGAAGAAGAGTGTATGATGGAATAAAGAAGGCAGTTTGGTAAAGTAGAAAGAACAAGGAACTCTTTGCTGGTAGTTATCCCACTGGTTATTCCAGTTAGTAATCCCCAAGTAGTTATCCTAACTGGTAGATATCCCACATGTTACATTAGTATTCTTGGGATGTCAGAAGAAAATGAGCAAGAACCTCAGTATTTTGGAAAGATCCGATCAATAACTGGCAGGCAGATATGGATAGGTTTCTGCATTGTTTAAAGAAATATCATTTAAGTAAGATCACAAATCCATCTGCATAATAAATGAAAGGATGCCCATCATTTATGTATGTAGGAGAAACAATATCAGTTGCTATTATAAGATCTTAAATAATCTATTGAGGGATAAGACCTATTAATAACTTTTTTGACATGCACAGGTTCTCCAAGGCTTTAGTATTCTTAAGCTAATTTCCTAGTTTTGATGTATATAGAAAGAAAGCAGAATTTTTCACATTAAAACATTATATATTTGTGAGATGTTTATGCAGACATGAACATAACAAAGATGCTAGAGAATCTTAACTTATATGTAAAGGCTTGGGCTCTAATATTCTCCTACCCTTGTCAATTAACAAGATGCTCTATGCCTTGATGCCTTTATCAGGTGAGAATGCTTTTTAGATTAAGTTACAGAATCAATCCATGCAAATAATTTGTAAATAAGACTATCTATACCCTAACTTCAAAGGTCTTTGGGTCTAGAAGTAAAGAGTATTATTGTCTAATCAAATAAACTAATAATTTCTTTAAGAGCTTTACATGGCAGAATAAATACAATTATTTCAGTGATAAAAGATTTCATTTTAAGAGTTGAGGATTCCAGGTGGAGTCAAGCCCCAGAGGGATAATTGTTTGTGGGAGGAGTTTTTCTCATTTTTTCCCTTCTCCTATTGACTATATCATTATTAAGAAAGGACCAAAAAGAGATCCAGTTAGGAGCAGAGAGACACAAATTGAAAATAAATACAGAAAAACACAAAGGGAGATCCAGGAAAAAAGAAATCTAAGGGAAGAAGTAGTTTCAGGAACAATGCTCTTGTTTTTGTTATTTGTCCTTTATTTTCAAAGAGGAGGGACTAAAATGGCATTAGCATGTTGGGATTGTTGTAGAATATGTGTTCCTGTGACTGATTACACATATAGGAGCTTGGCAAGCTCCACCACATATTAGGCACAAATAGTCCAAATAAACATTTGAACTGGAGATGTCTCTATTTCTGCATCTCATGTTTCTATTAAGCCATTGCAATTCTGCTTTGATTATAAAGAATAAAACTTTCTTTCATGTGGGAACGCCATACTGGACAGTCCTGTGTTTCCTATGTCTCACAGACCATTCCAAAGAGAGACTTAAAAGTGTCTTTATATTATATTTCCTCACCTCCATGTGAGTACTTTGCCATGTATGAGTTCTCCATATAATAGTCTTTTAGGCAAGTGTACATTCAGCATTTAAATAATGTGGCCAGACCATCATAGTTGTGCTCTCTAAAGTACAGTCTGAATGCAACCTCAGTGTCTGGTACCTTACCTTACTAGGTGACATTCAGAATCTTCCTAAGACAATTCAAATGGAAGCAATTAAGGTTCCTGGCTTGGTGCTCTCCAGGTTTCACAGACATACAACAATGAGGTCAGCACAATTGCTCTGTAGACTTTCAGTTAATAGGTAGCCTCTTTCCACTTCTCTCACACATACTTTTGGAGCATCCCAAATTCTGAGCTAGCTTCTGGCAAAGTGTGCATCATCATCATGTGTACTGCTATTTAGTCATGTCTGACTCTTCATGCACCCATGGACCATGCATGGTATACTAGGCTTTTTTATCCTCCACTATCTCTCAAAATCTGAATGAGTTTCTATTCATTGCTTCCATCACACTATCTAACTGTCTTATCTTCTACCATCCCCTTTTCCTTTTGCCTTTGATCCCAACAACAAGGTGTTTTCCAGTAATCTCATATTCTCATTATGTGGCCAAAGCATTTGAGCTTCAGCTTCAGTAATTGACTTCCGGTGAATAGATTGAATTGATTTATTTAAATATTGATTGATTTGATCTCCTTTCCATCTAAAGAATTCTCAAAAACCTTCTCCAACACCACAATTCAAAAGTAACAATTCTGTAGCAGTCGGCTTTCTTTACAATCCAACTCTCAGAGTCATGAATTGGTATTAGAAAAATCATACCTTTGACTGTATGAATCTTTGTCAGCAAGGTGATCTCTTTGCTTTTTAGTATTTTGTCTTGATATGCCATGTGTACATCCTTGGAAAATTTCCTGCCAAGGTAAGTGAATTTATCCATAGTATTCAAAATTTCTCCATTTGCTTTTAATGATGGTTCCATGTATGGTTGGTGCAATGTTGCCTGATGGAGAACCTGTTTGTTTTTTGTGTGGGTTTTTTTTCTTTTTTGGTGTCAATTGTTGAGACAGAATTATTAGCGCAGGTGGCAAAAGAATTGATCCATACCTTGTTGCACCTCAGTCTCAGAGACTACAAAGATTCCACAGGATGTATAACCTCCCTACCAATAGTTTCAGGCAGTAAAATCTCCCCACCAAATACCAGCCTTTTCCTGGGGACCTGTTCGCTGATATTAGTAGAAAATGAAGTAAATACAGAAGAGAAAGCATATGTAAAATCTGGAAAAATGGAAATTAAGACATACTTTTAGATCCTTAAGAAATTATTCTCAAAATTTTAAAAAGCCTTTTTCATGATCCCTCAGAGATTATTACTTTTATGTCTGCTGCCATAGCATACCATTCACATGTCCTACTCTTTTCCTGCCAGCAAGCAGAAATATCAGAAAGGCTGGAGAGAGGGATGGAAAAAATCCACATATATGAATTGGAACATGGTGATTTCTCAGAACTGGCTTCTGTGACTATTTAGAGTCTAACATTAAAACTACTTAGCCCATTGAATGCCCTGTCTGGGAAAAGAAAAGATAATATTCCGTACATTAATTATGTCAAAGACTATAACTTCGGTAAATCTCTGCATTGTGATATCAGTTTGTGTATTGAAGGATTTTTCTTTAATTCAGTAGATTTGATAACACCTGAACTTCTACTAGATGAAAAGATAGCTTGGCAAATGTCTTTTTTATCTTCTAATTTCTAATTTAAAATTTTTGTTTTAGTTGTTAAGATGAAAGACTCTTTTAGGTGTCCATTTGATTGTGTATAAACTTGATGGATTTCAAAGCATGATAGGAGAAGTTGGGTTTTCTATATGTAGCTGGGAACAATTTCTTTAGGGAACTACATTGGCTTATAACTTTGAAGAAAGTATCAATGACCTCATTACTGTGGTTCCTTGGTTTACTGTACTAAGCTAGACACATGCCAACCTTCCACCTCACTTCTAACTCAAGAGTTCTGCGTATAGTCTCTGTATTACTTGAAATGCACTCTTAGGAAACTACATGATAATTCCAGGTTTTCAGTATTAGATTTTTTTGTGGAATATATGTTACTGTGGTTTTAGAGTAACATAAGAGTGTTAATGTAATTTTAATAGCTTTGGACTGAATCTCAAGGGGAGGAAAGGACAATGATTCTTGTAAGGTACTTAGAAAGTACATAGTATATTTTTTTTTGGCTATGAAAATGCTACAAATAAACAAATGATAAAAATGTTCACAAAAAACTTAGAAATAAACAAATGAAAAAATGTTCACAAAAATTCTCTTTAATAGTAACTCTTTACAGAGCAATTTTTTTTCCTCTCCTTATCACATAATCACATTGAATACAAACCTGAAACTAGGAGCTACAAATATATCTAAAAATTTTAGATTAGTCTGAGTTGGAGAGTAGCCGAAGTTTCCGTTCTTCTTGTATTAGCCCCTCCCAAATCCTCTGAGGTGTATAATTAAATCATGCTTTTTCAGGTCATCCTTTTCTCAGGCTACTTCCCTGTCATTTGGAGGTAGCATGGTAGAAAGAAAACTGGGCTAAGCCAGGAGATTTTAGTTCTGGGCATTCTTCTGACCATGATGCTAGTTGGTCCATTGGCTGTTGTCCTTCCTTTTTGAAGAGGACTAAATAACATCACTGGAATCAGGGTATAGTGCACCCAACTGTGGAGAATCAGACTAAAATGAACTGGGAAGACTCTATCACTAGTCGGGCATACATAGTTCATATGAACATTTGGAGTGAAACCATGAAGCTAAAATGTCACAAAAAATTATTGTATGATATTCCGAATAGCTGTGTGAATACAAAAATTACTTAAATTATCTGGAACTTAGTATCTTCACTTCTTACATCTTTTAATGATAATTGCTATTGGGAATGGGGGTCTAAGGCAATATTCTTCTTTCTTTCTCTTTCTGTAGCTCCTCTGTGCTGAACTCACTCATATGGTCAGGCTGAGTTCAATGCTAGGGGAGTTTGATCTGTAATAAAAGAGATTAGGCTCAGTTTTCATATACTTTGGCTAGTTATGTCCACCACTCCATTCCCTGTGAAGAAACTCCTTAAAGCTTGAGTTTGCCCCAAGATTATTCTGCTGCTGCTGGCAGAGTAGAAAGGTACTCCATGTATAATATATGTACATGCACATGGTATGTGTATGTGTATGAATCTGGTATGGGACAGAAATCTATTTCCTATAAATACCACAAGAGACTCAGTATGCATTGATAAAAGTTAAACAATTATTAACATGACTAGTTTTACAACCTGCAATGAGTTTGAATTATAAACATCTTTATGAAAGAATATCAATGTATAAGATGACTTAATAGTCATTGTAACACTGGTTTTTGTACTGTCTAAACAATTTCCATGTCATTTTTATCATGTAGTAACTTATTAAAATAAGGAAGGGTATAGTAACAAAGAAAAGAATCCCAGTGTACTTAATGTCTATGGATTAAAGTGCTTCCTTAGTTCCATAAAGCTGTTGATGGACATCTCTGAAACACCAGATGCTCATTACTCTGGTTTATCTGCCACAAAAATTTGTGAAATATCTTTTCCCAGAGGGAAGATATGAGAGGGGAGAAAAGAGCAGAGAAAGAGCAACCACTGGCTGGTAAGAGGACTTTTTGGTCAGGAGAGGTCTTTGGGAAATAAAATCTTTTAAATTGTTCCATTATTTCTTTTTTCCTTGAATACTACATCTTGGAGAAGGGAAGAGGACAAAAAGGGAGATCAAGAGCAAAAGCTAAAAAGGGAGTGGGGGATTAGAAAGTGCACAGCATGAAGTCTAGAGTGTCACATAGTGAAGGGTCTGGGGCTGACTTGATGTAATGGGCTATGGAGAGCCTGCCTCTGGGCTGCAATCTGAAAGCTTGACTGGCTTAACTTCTTTAGATAGCCTAATGCCTTCCAGGGGGGAAAATGAGTTTTATGTTTGCCTAACATCCCTTGATTTTGTTCTGAAATGTTCTGGCTCCTTCAAAGAGTCAGACTGTAAAATATATGTCACAGTTCATCACACCGTGTCCTTCATTTGGGACCTTAGAGAGAAACACACACACAGACACACATACATACACACACAGAGAATTAGAGAGAGCAAGCCTGGTGTTGTAAATCACAGAAACATTAGCTGTGAAAAGGCCACAAGATCATATGATTTTGAGCTGGAAATGACCTTAAGAATAATCTAATTTAATCTTCTCCCCTCCCCTTTTGCTAGAGATGAAGTCCAAGGTCAAATAGATAATAAATAGCAAAACAGTATCTGAAGCCAGATCCCCTGACCTCTAAATCTTAGGTTTCTCTGTAAGTCCACTAGACCACACTGTTCCCAATGTGTCTCTTTTCTTAAAAGAAACTGGAGAAAAAAAAAAGGACAAAATTGGTTGGGGGAGGGAGGCGAAGATTTAACTGGGGAAGGCTGATTTAGGAAACCCGGTTAAAACTTTGTAATTCACAGTAAATTGAAGGCAAGTACTATTAAATAGAGAAATTGTGGGGGTCAAATAAATAAAATAGAAGACCTGAAGAAACTACTATAGAATAGAATAAAGAAAAGAATTGAGTAGATATGTAAATAGTTCACATTTAAATGACCCAGTATATTCTCTGTTCTTGGATTTTTTTTTTCCTGTTTTCCTGTTTCTGAAACCCTGCAGGTATAACCTGATTGATCAGTTTTAAAGAATAAATTTACTTGTTCCACATGAACTAAAAATTTCTTTATTAATAAAGCTCTCATGTAATTAATTGTCCAGTCCTTTTTTTTTTTTTTTTTTTTTTTTTTGATGTATCTGACTCTTTCTGACTCCATTAGGATTTGGAAAAGTTATTAGAATGGTTTGCCATTTCCTTCTCCAGCTTATTTTACAGATGATGAAACTGAGGCAAACAGGATTAAGTGACTTGGTCAACATCACACAGTAAGTGTCTGAACCAGATTTCCACTCCAAAAGATGAGTCTTCCTGACTTCAGGTCTAGTCTTTGATCCACTGTGCCAGCTGCACCTAGCACACATATCCTTGTTTTTCTTAGTTTTGCCGTAGCTAATGAATGTCCAGCCCCTTGTGGAGGCTCTGTTATTACACTGAAGCATTATTGTGACACACAATCCTGGGAGGAATAAGAAAGTTTCTTAGGACTTCTTCTAAATCAACCCCTTCATCTATACTAGATCATACACTTAACTTTGTTTAAATGGACACATATCTTCAGAATTAAAGAATCACATTTAATTCAGCAAACATTTATTAAGCACCAGCTATTTTGGGCAAAAAGGGAAAGATACAAAATTGAGATAAGAGATGGCCTTGTGAATACAAATATTAAGTATATTGTCACAATATGTTCGGGAAGTGATTTTTGGTCAGGAGGACCTTCTAATATCTCTGAAATAATTTCATATAAAGACTGCTGTTATAGTTTCTAAGATCAAAGTACACCTTTTCATAGGAATATGCATTCTCCATCTTTATTTGTTGGGATCTTATTCTCTTTTTCTTTAAAGATTAATTCAGTTGTTAACTCCTCCAAATTTCTGAAATCACTGTTTGAAAGGGACTTTGCACTTTCTCTTAGAATGGTTGTCACATTACAGTTTGTGTGATTGTACCCAGGAATGTGCAACAAGAAGAATATTGTTGGGTCATTTCAGTTTTGTCCAATTCTTCATGATTCCATTTGGGCTTTCCTTAGCAATGATTCTAGAGTAGTTTGCCATTTCTTTCTTTGGTTTATTTTTCATTGGGGAAACTGAGGCAAACAGGGTTGAGTGATCACATTAGTAAGTGGCTGAGGCCAGATCTGAACTCAAAAAGATGAGGCCCAGTACTCTGCTACCTAAATGTTTAACAATTAGCTTTCCAGAAAAAATGAATGTATCTACAAATGCACTTGCAATTCTAATGTTTTTTCTATCACTTTCTTAAGTCTAGACAATCAACAGTAAATCAAGCTCTGATTCCTAGTGTGTGCTGAGATTTGAGGTATGATTGCTGGTGCTAAAGTTTGATAATCAGCTCCTTTGAACAAATTTGGGTTACACACCTCTGCTTGTATCCATCTGATTTCCTTTGCTGAAGTTGAAGCTTGATCAGCACCCACAAATCTGAGTTACAAATTATGCAGAATTTAAATAAAAGAGCAAAGAAACGTAGTCCGATTAGCCAACATGTAATGAGTTTCCAAATAAGGTACACAGAATGCTAAATGCCATTTTCAACTCTCAATCCCTATACAGAGATCAGGCCTTATATATAGTATTAATTAAATTAAACAGAAGAAAGCAAAGAAGCTCAAGAAAAGCTAAGAAATAACAAAGTAGATTGAAGACTCATGTTCCTGACTTCAAATGTGGCCTCAGACACTTAACCAGCTGTATGAACCTGGGCAAGTCACTTAGCGCTGTTTGCCTCAGTTTCCTCGGCTGTAAAATGAGCTGGAGAAGGAAATGGCAAATCCCTCCAGTATATTTGCCAAGAAAATCCCAAATGGGGTCATGAAGAGGTGGACATGGTTGAAACTACAATAAAGTAGATAGAGAAAGCATTTATTAATCTTAAAAATAGTTAGCTCATAAATAGAATAGGAGCAGCTAGGTGGTACAGTGGATAATGAACTGGCCCTGGAGTCAGGAGGATCTGAGATCAAATACTGCCTCATACACTTCACACTTATTAGCTGTGTGACCTTAATTGTTTAACCAAAAAGGAAAAAAAAGTCAAAACAGTATTAATTATATAAAACTAAACTGCTTTTGCACAAACACAAGCAGTACAACAAGGCATAGAAGAGAAGCTGTTAACTGGAAAATCTTTTTTTTTTAATCAGATATTGCCCACTTTTAAAAGTTTTCAGGCAAGACTGGTGCTGTAATTTCATTGGTATAGGGAACTCTAAAAACTCACTCTACCAATATGTTAGCACTTTATTTGAAAATTATATTCCTGGAGAATTGCCTAAAGTCCTGAAAGGTGTTGAGTAATTTTCTCAGATGAGAACCCAGATGAAAGTCGCCTGCAGCCAGGTTCACAAGTCTGGAAGTCTAATATAACGAATAGCCAAACTGAAAGAAAAACTTGATTAGCACACTAAGGAATGGGACTTGCTGGTAGCAGCTTGTGGTTTCTGAGTTACTGATATGACTTATAAAAGTATTTCTGGCCTGCTTTGAGTATGCAGCCAATCAGCAGTATTTTGTGGCATTTGAATGACTCAATAAAAATTATCTGTCCCTATAACAAATCGGGTCAGGAAAGTTTCTAGTTATGTTTTGGTTGTAAAATTTATGGGGTTATATTTAGCTAAAGAGTTCTGTATGCATAAGAGGTCTCTACAGGATGGAAGTAGTTCAGTTGGGTTTTGTTATTTGGCCTTGATGGTGATAATTTGGTTAAAATGCATATTCCAGTAACAAAGTTGTTTTTCCTCCACAAAAGTTAAAACAATTAGCTTTGGGTCACATAGTCAGCATGTCAGAAGAAGGGTTTGAAATGAAGTCTTCTTGATTCCAAGGATGGCTTTCCATATATTAGATAAAAGCTTTTTTAAAAATGCAAATGATTAATAGTCATATAAAAATATTCTAAAGTAAGTCTGAAGATTCATCTCACACTAATGAAGTTGGAAAACATGAGAAGATGGAAACTGTGGGTACACTAATATACCATTGAGTTATAAATTGGCTCAAATGTCCTAGCATACAATTTGGAATCAAGAAAAGATATTAAACTGTTCATAGGCTTTTATGTAGCCTAGCAAGAATCTAAGTATTTATCCTTTTGTATGTAATTCACATTACAATGTTGGAATCAGGATACAGATTGGCTCATCAGACCAATACAAATGTAGAAGGCTCTATCTAGCATAAGCCAAACTCAAATAATCCACTTGAATATTTAGCTGGAGATATTTCTAGATCTCATATTTCCTTTGTGCTACTATGATTCTGCTTTGCTCATAGAGAATAATGCCTTTTTTAATGTGGGATCACATTTTGAGCCAATATATTCCATGTCTCACGATCAGTACTAAAGTCTTAAGAGAAACCTTACCTAGTGTCCTTGAACTGCTTTTTCTAACCTCATGTGAGCACTTGCCCTGTGTGAATTCTCTGTAAAATAGTCTTTTAGTTAAATGTATGTTTGGCATTTGGGCTACATGGGCAACCCATCAGGCATATAGGAAGTACAATAGATAGAACACTAGGTCAGGAGTTAGAAAAACTTGAGTTCAAATCTAGCCTAAGACATTTTACTTGCTGTCTGACCCTGGATAGGGCACTTAAACCTTCTCTGCCTTTCTTTCCTTATCTATAAAATGGAGAGTAAAAATGGTACCACCTCTTGGGACTGGTGTGAGAATCAAATGAAATAATATTTGTGAAGTATGATATAAATATTAGTTATTATTATCTTACTAATATGCATAGAACTAGAGAGCCAGTAAAGAAATGGCCCAAATTGTTAGTTGAGAACAAATTCAGAATTGGAAAAAAAGTTTTAGAAATAAGTTTATTAAGTTGTTTGGCAGAGGGATGAGCTAAGTAAATACTCTGCTCCTCCAGTCCTCTATGAGTTACACATTATAGAGCATTTAAACAAAGGAGCAAAGAAAAAGTTGAATGATTGGCTGGCACATAATGAGTTTCCAAAAAAGGCATATAGATTGTTTAAAAGGTTTATCTCAGGAAATTGGAAATATTTTGCATCAATTTTCAAATGTCCTGGAAGGTTTTGGGGGTCAGTATGACCTATATGTCCTGAGTTAAACAGTGAATAAATCTATTTTCTGAGCAATACAATTCTGGTTTCTTGCTACACAAGGCTAAATTTTAAAAATTCAATAATTTTCCCCTTGATTTTCCTCCTTTTGGGCATTTAAAGCCTGACGTTCCAATATTAACAGAAATACAATTACAGAAGCAGAAAGTTAGGTTAAAGTTTAAAAGGTGGAGGTGTCCCCTTCACTGCTCACCTTATCAAGAGCTGGATAGAATTCCATTAAGGAGAGATCTCTTCCCAATTATAGTGAGGAGGATCAAATTAAGAGGCTATTAGTCAGGGGGTTTTGACTTACATTAGGACAGTGCAATGAGATTTTTTTAAGCATTGAGAGCAACAGCAGAGAAAAATACATATAGTCACAAATAACAAAATCTGTTTGAGCCATCCAGTACAAGGCCTCCTTGGCCACAACTAATTCCACCAAGTATAACCAATGGAGGATTGTTAGATATCTAAAAGTCAATTTATGCAGGTCCTTTGGATGTATTTCCATATTTTAACTGTTATTTAAAATATTAAAGCAACACATGTCCTGAAAATCTTGGCAACTATAACAGTGCCTGAGCAAAAGATAACTAATGGCAGTCCTGATCTCTAAAACAGCCTGTTTAACCTGCCTTAGGTTAGCTTACAGAGCTGAGATTATGGTGGACATGGTATTTATGGGTGGTAAACCTTCCCTCTGACCACAGAATTCAAATAGACTGGTATAGTACATTCAGGATGAGGGTAGAGTTTTTGCAGTAACTGGTTTACATCTAGTTAGGCTTTCTTTGTACCTTAACTTCAGTATGGATGCTAAAAATCGTTTGAGCTGTTGAGACCCATGGGGTACAAGACTGTGTTTCCTTCTGAATTGCTTGATAAAAACCCAGATTCCTGGCTGCTGTGGAATGGCTCTATGGGAAGCTGTGGTAGACACATAGTGCCATTGTGGATGTCCTTGAGAAGGGCATGTAATGCAGAAAAATAAGATAACAGAGTCACCATCCAAGACCAAACTGTTCATAGTGTGTCTAGCAGGGGACATTCCCAAGGAAGGAATTTGTGGGAGGATAATCTCATTTTTTTATTGGTCACATTTTGAGCTTGCTTAAGCCCCAGTGGTAGGATTTTGACCCAGTTAAGGCCTATTTCACACATTTTCACCAATTCTGTTTTAATTAACTATTTTTTTTCCTTTTGCATTTTCCTGATGACTTGGAGTAGGTAGCATTTATGGTACAGTACTTTTATATGTCCAGGCACTTTTTAGCTGGGGGATGAAATATGTCCCTTGTTTTAATTTATGACTAGTGAGACTCCAAATCATGGGATGTTTTCCTGAGAAATTTTTTTGTAAAGTCAATAGTATCAGTCTTTCTGAATGGAAAGATTCCTGAGAATATATCTACCATAAGTTATCCTGATTATGGTTACATCTTTTCTTAGGGGAAATTTAAGGATCTCCATCTGTATGTTAATAAAAGGTCCCTAGAATAAGAGATGTGGTCTTGGAGTGATCTTAATTCTAATTCCTGAGTTCCATGGAGATTGCTAACAGATCAATTTAGATAGATCGTGTGTAGAGAGTGTGTAGAGAGTGAGTGCCTCTGGGGACTATGAGGATGGACATCTTTAGTGGCAAGTCCCAAAAGGGTCTACAATTTTTTTTTGTCTCCTATAAACTGATGATGATGCTTTGGACTCATTCTGATAAGAGCCATTACTCACCCTCAAAAATGGTAAAATCTGAATTTCATTATTCAGGGAATGAGGGAAATGGGGCTTGTCTGTATATCCTAGGTTAGGTAAACAAATTAATGGAGCTACAGTATTTGACTGATATGAGGTTAGATTGAGGGAAGTAAGTGGGAAGTTATACATTATGGATCCAAGAGGATTCCTGGGGAGTGGAAAGATTGGAGAGCCCATTGTAGCTGAGTGGAAAAGATAGTAGGATGTAATGAAATATTATTGTTCTATAAGAAACAATCAGCAGAGTTTCAAAAAGGCCTGGAGAGACTTACATGAACTGATGTTAAGTGAAGGGAGTAGAACCAAGAGAACATTGTACACAGCAACAATAAGATTATGTGATGATCAACTGTGATGGATTTGCTTCTCTATAACATGGAGATGATACAAGCCAATTCAAATAGACTTGGGATGGAGAAAGCCATCTGCATCCAGAGAGAGGACTATGGGGATGGAATGTGGATCATCAAATGTACTTTCACCTTTTAATGGTTGGTTGCTTGCTTTTTTTCCTTTCTCATTTTTTTCCTTTCTGGTCTTATTTTTCTCATGCAGCATGAATAATGTGGAACACAAGGTTTTGCAAGGCTGAATGTTGAAAACCATATTTGAATATATTTGGAAAATAAAAAGCTATTATTATTTTTTTAAAGAAGATAATAGGGGAATCTTGGAAACCATGAGGGAGACAGGTTAAGGTGTACTCATCCTCTTTAAAGCTGAAAGATGGATGGAAATAGTAAAGAAGGCAGAAGATAAATCAGTAACTGAAAAATAGTATGTATCTGGGGAAATAAAACTGAGAATTGTCAAGGGATTGGGTACCATTGGAAGCAGGCAAACTGCAAAAGAATTAATGAGCCTAGGATCTCAAAAAAAGTGATATACTTGTTTTCCTTAAGCTGTAAACTTTGGGAACTGATAGGAGAGATGGATTGCAGGGGGAATTAATCCTCACCAGAGCTCCATGTGAAAAGGCTATGAAGGACATGTTCAATCAGTACCTTCATCCTCTTCATGGAGTTAGGAGAACTGTCTGCCAGTGGGGAAAAGCAAGTGCTTTTTTTAAAAATAAGGGACAATAATAGGATCCCATTTGATACAGCCAATATCTGTCTTTCCAGAACCCCAAACTTAGCACTATGGAGCAATGAGAGGTGTGCAGAATCCTCGTCAGAATTAATGGGAAACATGGGAAGAGCTGACATTGTAAGTTTCATGCCCTCCTCAGTACACTGAATATGACAACCCCAAAAGAGGAGATCTTGATTCAACAAGTAAATAGGGATTTGTGGGCACATAAGAAACTGGACATGCTCATCCCAATCTGTTAGGGAGATATTCAAGGGCTCAGAGACAGGATGCAGGATAGAATCAGAACTCCAATAGCCAACACACTTGAAAATGGTGAGGTGGGAGAATTGTCCATGTGTAACAGAGACTTAGCAACACTAGTGCCTACTTGATATAAAGTAGTTTTCCCCTCAATGTGGACAGTACCAGTAGGTTCAGTAGTGAGGGGGAACAGGGATGCAGCCAGACTTTCCTTTATGGGCTACCAAATGACAGGGCTTGCCACCAAATGTTAGGGTGAGGGATTGTTGGACCCTAAAAGCATATTGGGGTTATGGGCCAGTGTTTTGAGGTGTCTCAAAAGAATTTGTCAGCTTAGACTATCTCTAAATGAAGAGACAAAGATTTTATGCTACTGCTAACAGAAAGATAAATTTCATATGGGGTTTTAACAATTAGAAGGGAAAGACACAAGTTAAATTCCTTAGCAGAACTCACAATTAAATGGGGGAAGATGCCATAAGGCAGGCAAAATTAACTTGCTGCCATAAGGCGGGTGTTTCCTAATGTACCTATCAAGAATTGGGAGATTGTGTCATTGATTTGTGGGCTAACCCTAAAAATGGATTTAGCATCCTAAAAACAATTAGTGGGGGACTGAAATACAGGTGAGTTTTATCCTTGGGGGAATGATACCATAACTTAGCTGCCTGATTGGAGACAGTCAAAGAATTTAACAAGGAATTCAACCAATTGGATTGAACTAGAAATTCTAGCCTGCTGCCATAAAGGCTTCCTTAGGATAACAAAAGGCCAAATCAAAATCAAAAAAATCCATTTATAATCCTATCAGTGCTACCCCCCCCCAACTTTTCTCAAGAAGTAGTTTGGCTTTCAGATTGTTTACAGTAATTTTTGTTCTCTCTCTCCACAGCCATTTAGCTACCCAAAATCCCATCAGTAGGAGACAAAAGAGTAGAATTTTTCTTTTTCTTTTTCTTTTTTTGCTGAGGCAATTGGGATTAAGTGACTTGCCCAGGGTCACACAACTAGGACAAGTTAAGTGTCTTAGATCAGATTTGAACCCAGGTTCTCCTGAAGTCAGGAGGAAGTCACCACCTAGCTGCCCCCTCAGAATTTCTTAAGGCTTAGAGGTGATCTGTTTTCGCTCCATCAAGGGGCATCATTTCTCCAGTATTCCTTCTGCTTACAATAAGTATATTTATCCTTGGAGAAGGGAGGACCAGTATATCTCCTTCTCCCTTCTGGGAGTCCCTGCTAGGGAAAGGTGGTCTCTCAGGCAAAGGAGAAAATCCTTTCTGTCTATTGTAACTATAATAAAAACAAACATTTCTTCACATTTCTCTTTCTTAATCTCTTCCTGTTTAAAGAGCCCTGAGATGACTTGTAATATTTTGTAGAAAGTGGCTTCATGTATACTAATTAAGGGTTTTTAGACAGCTTTCTTTAGTGATTCTTTGAGGCCACTAATGAAATAGGCTTTCAAAATTTTTTTCTTTTGCAGATTCCCTTAGGCTGCTGTGATATTTGTAACATGTCTGAAGTCTAGAGAAATGCTCTTGAGGGTATTCATCTTTCTGCTGGATAAAACAGTTTATTTCACCCCAATCTATTCTCTGGGAGAACATTTCTTGATAGCTTCAGTTTAGGCTGAAGTTCTATGAATTGATTAGGGCTCTAGGAATTTCTTTGAGCCACTCTGACTTCTCTCATAGTCAACCCCATAAATCCCTTCCAAGCAATAAAATTCAAAGCTTATTGGTGCTATCAAGAAAGATAAGCCTTAAAAATAAATCACAGTTTTTTTTTCAATTAATTCAATATGTTTATCCTGAGTTTCTGAGAAATCTTATTTACAAAGATGTAATTCTCTAAGTGACCAGGAGATATGAATTAATTGGGGTATACCATCCTGTGGGGGTACTCGCTTACAGGGATAATAATAATGGGAAGAGAATGTTTTCCCTTCTTGGTATCCTTGAACTTTTTTCACTTTACCTATTGCCTTTGCCTTAACCAGAGTTTATAAGGGTTCTGGGGATCACTTGAGGTTCCCATATGTCCTATAATTTCTTGAGTTTCCGTTTTTGGAGGGGTCAAGAGCCTAAGGATGGGAGTTATGGTCCTGACCATAGATTCAGGAAGTGCTGAAGGAGAAGGAGGAAGATGGGATAAAGTGAACAAGCAGTTGAGGGTTTCAAATCCTGAACCTCTCAGCCTTCTGTGGCAACTGATAACAGCTTTCTCTTTATCCTCCCATTGAGTTTTGAAGGTGGTCATTTCCTCTTTCAGCCTCTGCTCATTTTCTTCATGGCTGCAAACAACAGACTGAATTTTCTTTTTTAGTTGCCATCTTATAATAAGGGAAATAAGCATCTATCTGGCAGGAATGTTTGATCTCAATAGCTATTTTCAAAATAGACTAATTTCTCTAGGTCAGGAGAGCTTTCCTTTGGGAGAATTGTAAAGTGATATTGTCCCTAATCTAAAAATGCCACCATGAAAGATATTTCACATTGTACAAGTCATAAAGCTTAAAACTTCTTATCCAAAGACATCCCCTGGGAGATTATACAGTTAGATTAACCCATTGTGAAGTAGAAAAGTCTACAGCATTAAACATAAGATGAAGGTTTCCCTAAGAAGCTCATGGAGAAGGTAAAGAGGGGAGGAAAAGGGATTTTCCACCATTGGGGTATGAGTTTTTAGTTTCTGAATGTGCAACTAATAGTAAACAGTTCATTTGACTAGTACATATTTGAGCTTCCCTCACTAATGTTGGGTTGTCATAAGTGAATGTAGGATGGTTGTTAGGTGAGAGATTCATCAAGGTTGCTCCATCATCTAAACATATGTCAGGACCAGAGAAGGCACAATACAGATATCTGATAAAACAAGTTTCCATCTTGAAGGTCACATAGTTTAACCTTTTGTCCTTGCATTTGAGCCCTGGATCATAATGCCATCTTCACCAAGATATCAAGGTGGCTGCCTCTCATATAAAGTCATAAACTAGGTATTCAATTTATTTCAAATCGTCATGGGAAAGTTGAAGGAAAAAATATGGAGGATGGAGAAAAAAGAATGAGAAAATATATTGAAAGACTTCATCAAAGTCTAACCAATTGCAGCATTGTCTCCAGAGCCCTTTAATGATCAGTGTTGAATAATTTGCCAGTAAGAGTGGTCAGGCAAGTTCCTAGTTCTAGTGCCTACCATGTGGAGAGAAGCTGCTTTTGGCCATGTGGTATCCCAGTATTAAGCACAGTCCCTTAATTGAAAATATCCCATCATATTTTTAAGCTTTGAGAACATTCTGCAGACAGGATACTATCTTAGCTGTTTATTGAATTTAACTGAATCAGGTTTCAGATAGAGAAAGTGATAGAGCAATATAGAAGAATTGATATCATGGGGGGTGGGGAGGACACCATAATGTAAAGATTACACGCTTTCCCAGGACCATGTCAGTATTTTCTATTTCTTTCCAGGGAATCTAGGTTCCCAAATTCTGTCTTCCTATCTCCTCAAGTGGTACACAGAGATGGCTTTGCTACTTATTAGCAATGTGACTTTAGACAATGCACTTAATTTTTCTGGTCCTCAATTTCCTCTTCTATAAAATTAAAGAATTGAATTATATAATCTATATATATTCTACATTTTACATTAAATTTTTCCTCATTTCCATTAATGGTAGTGCCTTCTCTCTGTTTATTATTTCTAATTTGTTCCTACAAAACTTTAATAAATCTTGGTTTTACATAATTGTTTACATGTTGTTTCCCTCATTAGAGTGAGATCTCCTTGAGAACAGGAACTGTCTTCTTGTTTTTTTTTGTGTACCCAATGGCTAGTACCATGCTTGGCACATAGGTGCTTAATACATGCTTGTTCATTAGTTGACCACTGAGATCATTCAATAACAGGTTGGCAAACTTTCAGTAAAGACACAGATGGTAAATATTTTAGGCTACGTAGTCCACAAAGCAAAAATCAAGGATGTTATGTAAATAGTTCTATAACAAGAGAGAAAAAAAATTTCTAAAAAAATTTATTAATGAAATTCAAAATATAATACCATTAATTAAGTATGGTTTTATAATATAGGTCTACTAATGTGAAGAATGAAATTCTTTTTTGGGACAGACAGTTTGTTTAATTGTTCAAATGTTCAAAGTTAAAGTTCCCTGTGATCAAAATCAGCTTCAAATGTTCATCTCTTAATGCTGATCTGCATTGAGACCTTACATATATTACCTTTGAAAATATCTTCAACTAAATAGGGCCTGCCAAATACTGCTATCAGTACATAAGCATTTGCTATTAATTGAACATATCTTTCACTTGGAAGGTATTTTTAGATTTCTTTTAGGCTAATATCTTGAAATTTGCATTTTAACATTTTTTTCACTGTAGATTAATAACTTCCAATTGAAGATTAGGTGGAAGCTTCTTAATTGCATATTTAAATGGATTTTGAAATATAGAAATTTCTCTTGCACTTATAACAAATCTGAAAAACTCTGTTGGAACTAGTTTGAACTCAGGACACATACCTATAGCAAATTTTTGTGAGAATAGGCATGTCACATTGTTTTTATCTTTTTTAAAAATTTAATTTTGTTTTTTTTTTCTATATTTAAAGTTTTGAACTATCTCTCTTCCCTCCACATCTCATTGTTTATATATTAAACCATACTATTCATATTTCTATGTATCATTTCTTTCTTTGGAGGTAGATAGCATCTTCTCTCATAGATCCCATTGTATGATTTGAATAGATATGTGTGTATTTTCATATGTATATTTATGTGTATATGTGTAATATATGTATGCATTATCATATGTGCATTATATTATTATATGTACATATAAAATATATGTAAACACACACATATATATCAGGATAATTTAGTTATTAATAGTCCTCTTTGAACAATATTACTGTTATTGCATATAGCATTCTTTTTGGTTCTGCTCATTTCACTATTAATTATTTCAAACAGTCTTTTTTGCTTTTCTAAAATCAACCTGCTCATCATTTCTTATAGCACAGTAGTATTCCATCACAATCATATATCACAACTTGTTTGACCATCCCTCAACTGACAAGTATCTGGTTCTTTACCACCACAAAGAGAGCTATTATAATTTTTAAGATATGCAGATACTTTTCCTTTTTTCTTGATTTTTTTAGGAAGTTGATTTATCAATTTCTTTTTCTAAAATTGATTTATTTAAATATCTTATTTAATTTCTGTTGATTTAAGAAATTTATATTTTTGTTAGTATTCTTCCATTTCACTTAAAATGTTAAATTTATTAACATATAGTTGGCAAAATAACTCATAATAATTGCTTCAATTTTATTTTCATTAGTGGTATATTCACCCTTTTTATTTTTGATACTAATGATTTATTTTTCTTCTCTTTTTTAAAAAAATCATATTTGCCAATGGCTAGAGACTATTTTACTGTTTTTTTTTTTTTTTTTTGCTGTTAAACAAAACTCTTAGTTTTGTTTTTAGTGATCTCACTTTTAATTTTTAGGATTTCTAATTTAGTGTTTAATGGGGGATTTAAATTTTTTTTAATTGTATGCTTCAGTCATTTATCTACTTTTGCTCTCTTTTATTGATGTAAGCATAAGATATAAATTTTCCTCTGATTACTGCTTTTGCTGCATCCTATACGGTTTGATATATTGTTTCATTATTATCAATCTCTTTATTAAATTATTTATTGCTTCTGTTATTTTTTCTTTAATCCACTCATCCTTTAAAATTAGATTATTTAGTCTCCAATTAAATTTTAATTTATGTTTCCGTGGTCCCTTATTAAATATAATTTTTATTCCATTATGAACTTAAAAGGATGCATTTATATTTTTCTTTTACACATTTACCTACAGAATAGGTAGGTATACTTCAATATAGGGTCAATTTTGTAAAGGTACTTTCTAAATTGTCTAAGCTTTTATTCTTTTACTTAACTTCTTTTTTGTTTATTTTTTGGTTAGATTTATCTAGTTTTGAGAGGAGAATGTTTAAGTTCCTCCTGTCCCCCATTATAGATTTGTTTTCTGTTTCTGTGTGTAATTTACTTAGCTTTTTGTTTTTTTAATTTGGATAATATAATATTTGGCATGTATGTATATGTATGTATGTATGTATGTATGTATGATAGTGTTGATATATGTTATCTTTTAATATAATGTATTTTGTTTATTTCTTTTAATTTAATTTATTTTATCTTTAACTTTGTTTAGAATCATGATTGTCAGTCTTGCTTTTTTTTTATGATCAGCCTTTATTTTTACTTTATGCGTCTCTCTCCTTTTTATGTGTTTCTTGTAAACAGTTGTTGGATTATGGTCCATTTCCATTTTATGGGTAAGTTCATCCCATTCACATTCAAAGTTAGAATTACTAGTTGTGTATTTCCCACCTATTTTTCCCCTCCCTATCCTATTCCCACTCTCAGATGTCTAATTTATTTTTACTTCCTCCCTCATCCTTACCCCTTCTGAAACTCCTTCCCTTATCCTCTTCTCTTGCCTTCCTATTCCTTAATCTACATACCTTCCTAAGAGCTCCTCCCTTATTCTCTCTCCTTACCCTATTATTTCTTAATTTGCACATTCTTCTCAGAGTCCCTTCCTTATCCTATTCCTTCACCCTCCTATTTCTTCGTAAGTTGAGAAGACTTTAATACCTCTCTAGATATGTTATTTCCTCTTTAACTTAGTTCTGATAAGAATAACATTCTAGCACTACTAGTCCTCACTTCCCTCCTGCCTTTCACTGAAACAATTCTTCCATTCATGTCTAGTTTGTATGAAATAATTATTACTCCATTTAACCTCTCCCTACACAATTTTATTTTTTTAGGATGAATCCATCATACTCAATTCAATCCCAAGCCTTAAATGATTAAATTCTTAAGAGTTATGATGTTTTCCCATATAAAAAATAAACAATTTGATTTTATTAAATCCCTTATACTTTTTATATTTACTTTCTTATGTTTCTTCTGATTCTTGCAGATCAAATTTTCTGTTCAGTTCTAGTCTTTTCCTCAAATATACCTGAAAGTCCTTTATTTCATTAAATATTTATTTTTTTCCTTGCAGGATTATACTCAGCTTTACTTGAAAAGTTACTTTTGGTTGCAAATACAATACCTTTGCTCTTTGAAATGTCATGTTTTCATGGTATTCAGTCTTTTAATGAAGAAGTTGCTTGTGTTATCTTGACTGTAGCTCCAAAATACTTAAAATGTTTCTTTCTAATTGCTTATAGTATTTCTTTTTGATTTGGAAATGGAAACAGCTATAATGTTTGTCTGATTTTTTTTTTATCTTGTGATCTCTCTCAGGTGGTAATAGATGGAGTTTTTCAATTTCTATTTTACTTTCTCATCCTAAAATGTCAGGGTAATTTTCCTCAGTAATTCTTCAGTAATTTCTTGAAATATAGACTGTTTCTAGACTATTTTTGATCAGAACTTTCAATTATTCCAACAATTTGTTTTCCTTGATTTCTTTTCCAGACCATTTCTTTTTGGAATATTTCATATGCTCTTCTATTTTCTTTTATTCTTTTGATTTTGTTTCTTTTTCTTCTTCTTTTTCTTCTTCTTCTTCTTCTTCTTCTTCTTCTTCTTCTTCTTCTTCTT
>JAJPUD010004583.1:73744-92034 GCA_023553655.1 Myrmecobius fasciatus | reverse complement strand
TTCTTCTTCTTCTTCTTCTTCTTCTTCTTCTTCTTCTTCTTCTTCTTCTTTGGTATCTTATAAAGTCATTAGCTTCCCCTTGATGAATTCTAATTTTTAAGGAGTTATTTTCATCTATAGGTTTTTGGAATTTTTTTTCTCAATTGATTAATTTTTTAAAAATAATTTTCTTGAATTGTTCTTATTTTCTCCATAATTTTTCCTCAACCTCTCCTAAAATTCTTTTAAAACTTTCCCAAGAACTCTTTTTGGGCTCATGACCATTTTACATTTTTCTTTGAAACTTTGGGAATAACTGTTTTGACTTCATTATATTTTTGAGTTTAAAGTTTGATTTTCTCCGTCACCATAGTAGCTATTTGGAGTGAGGTTCTTTCTCTTTTTCTTAGTCATTTCATGGGGCTTACATCTTGGCTGTAAACTTTATATTAGAGTCAGACTATAGTTCTGAGGCATGGGGGAAATATCTTTTGTGTTAGGCTTTTGGTATTTTTGTTTTTTGAACTATATCTAGACACCTGACTTCAGGTACTCCTCTCTGCCCCTGAACTCCAACCAATACAAACACTCTTACTCCCTGCAGGCTGCAAGCTTTAGCTTATCCCTCTGTCCTTGAACAAAAACCAGAGACTCCACTCTCCTGTGAGTGACCACAGCCAGGAAGGCCCATTCTCTATACTCATTTTTGTGTCCTCTTTTGTCCTTGCCCAAGCCATAGCCTGGGACGACCTCTGGTCAGCACCTTTGGGCCCCATATCCAGTGCAAACAGAGGGCTTGTAATCTTCCCCTGATTAGTTGCCTGATCCCCACAATGTCTATGGGGCAAAAGTTTCTGAAGCTGAGGTTGCCATCTACACAACTGCCCCCAGGGCTTGTTGTCTGTGGGAGGTTAAGTCTTTATTTTAATGTCCTCTCAGTCTTAGGCTGGACAACTACTTTACCTTGACTCTTAATTATTTTTGCCACTCTGATGTTCACTGTGAGGCATTATTTTAAATTATTTGTGGAAGAATTTGGGAGAACCAGGTAATTTTCTGCCTTCCTTTACTATCTTCTTCTCATTGTTTTAGCTTTTAACAGCATGGAAAGCATATAAAACAACTTGATTCCTTTTGATTTAAACAATGGTAGTTTTTTTTGAATTGACTTATTCCAGTGTAAATTTCACATGTAAGTGATGTTTTGCCTTGTAATTTTAGATTGAATTCATTAAGAAACTTTATCAAGTCTGTAGCAAAACTAATTTTGAAAGCTATTTAGTGTTTAATAATAATGAATGAGGGCAATTCTTCTGGTTCCAAAAAACTTCAGTTTTAGCTTGTTGAGTTATAACTAAGGTACTGTGATTTGTAGCACTTTGAGCAGTAGTGTGAAGTGATGAAAGTGCCACATTTAATCTCCATCTCCAAAGCAGTCCCGGTCAATATATAAATGAATACATAGATGTGTTGCAATAAGATTTTACTTAAGGGCACTGGAATTTGAATTTCATGTAATTTTCATATGTCACAAAATATTTTTCTTCATTTGATTATTTTGACCATTTGAAAGTGTAAAAACATTCTTCTCTAACAGGCTGTACAAAAGACAAGTTATAGTCTGAATTTGGCCCATGGGTCATAATTTGTTGGCCCTTGTTATAGATCTCTGACCTGATGAATATGAATAATAATTTCTTGAATATCCTTTTTATGGTAATATGCTGTCTTCTATATTAAGTTGAAGCACTTGAAAAATATTCAGTTTGAAACAAGTAGCAGGTGGTCGAAAATGTGAGATTGGAAGTCAGAGAAGAACTCAGGACTGGATTTATTGACTTGGGACTCATCTGCATAGAATTAATAATTGAATCCAAAAATTAAATGAGATCACTAAAGGAAAAAATGTAGAGAGAGAAGAAAAGAGAGACAGTGAAAAATAGGCAATATGCAATGGGCTAGAAGGGTAGGACAAGTTAGTTGATACTAAAGAGAGAGCCAATTGCAAAGAAAGGAGAGGGAGGAGGGACCAGGAGAGAGGGGAGGAATATTATCAATAAAAACATAGTTACAGTGGAGACATGACACATTTCAGAAAATGATAAACTTCCTAAGAGATCAATAAATCTGCTAGAGTTGGCCACCATAGCTTTCCAACGCTAACCTGTCCCTGTCCCCATCTAACAAGGCTCCGAGTTTCTTCTTTCTTGGCCAGTTGCCATGCTTCCTTGGAAGAGAGCACTATTTGGGTGTCTCAGCCAACTCCATGTTTTTCACAAGAGCTGCCAAGATCTCTTGCCCTTCTATATAAGTTCCAATGTCAAAGTGCTTCTAGACACCATTAGTCCTCATTTTATTTGCTGGTCTGGTCTGGTCTGGGAGAATCTAGTATCTACTGAATTCAAGGAAATGTTTTATGCATATTCTAGGAAGTGTTCCTAGTATTTGACTATTTAATTTCTGTTTGCAGATTGATGAATTATGGCTTACAGTTCCTCTCTGGGTCCATGAAAAGTTCCTACAAATTTATACTAAACATACCTTGTATGTACAGTAATAATCACATAGAATTTCTCCCACTAGTTAATAAAGGGATATTCCTTTAAAGGGTCTTTTAAGATCAATTAATAGATGAATAAATTGGGAGGTAAAGAGATTTAGTCAAAATCACACAGCTTTATAGTGACAGCATTAGAGTTGGAAAAAAAATCTAATGTTATTTACACTATTTGCCTTTCTTCTGTCCCCCCTTAATAGTATTTTATTTTTTCCAATTATATGTAGTTTTGAACATTTACTTTTATAAGATTTTGTTTTCCATTTTTTTTCTTCCTCCTTTTTCTCCCCCTTCCCCAAGATGACAAGCAATTTGATATAGTTCATACATGTACAATCATATTAAACATATTTCCACATTATTTGTGTTGTGAAAAAAGAATCAAAACAAAAGGAGAAAACCATGATTAAGGGGGAAAAAGTGAAAATAGTATGCCTTGGTCTGAACTCAGATTCCACAGTTCTTTCCCTGGATATGGATAGCATTTTCTATTATGAGTTTATTTTGGAATTGTTTTCAATCATTGTATTGCTGAGAACGTATCTATCAAAGTTGATGACCACACAGTGTTGCTGTTACTATGTAAGGGCACACTTTGAATGCATCTATTTTCTACTGAATGATATTTCTGAAATAAACAGCAAAGGAAAAAAAAAATCTTTCACTGTATCCAATGTATTCAATGCATGAAAATTTCTGAACTGTCATAATACTGACTTAATTTTCAGGCCAATTATTCAAATCTACCCTTGTTGTTTAGTAGATTACATAATCTATTGTCCATTATTATTTCACTTTATGAATCATAAGAGGAGTGCTTTTCATGGAAATATTTAAATCATATTTTAGTTTGTGACTTTTCAAAATGTAAGATTGTGAGTCATTATATATTTGGTGAGAAAGTTCTCACATCTCTAGGCTAATGCTAAAAGGCATTACCATGATTTGAAAGTAAAGTAAATTCCACCCTTCCCCTAATTAAGATAACCCATAATTGCTCCACCAACATTTCCTATTCATGAGATTTCATTATTTCTGTCTATTGAAAAACAAAATCCTGTGGTGAGTGTGCTATTAATTGTCTATGCTGGATCTCTGAAAGGGCAAATAACAATTTAGTTTAAAAGAAATAGATGTCAATCAACCTATCAAAGTAATTGTTTAACAATCAGCACTGAACTGACTTTTCAGCTGTATATTTTACATATTTCTCCTGTCTGGACTTTTCTGGCTCCTCCAGAGTAGCCTCTCACTCTGGAGATACATTTACTCTGTAATTCCTCTTTTTGACTGGGGAATCTGTTTTGGACCACCTTTCGTAAGAAGGCCATCTAATTTATTTCCAGTTTTATTCTTTATGATTCAGACTTTTCCACCTCCTCAATTTCCTTGTTTTCCTTTCCCTTCCTAAGTTTTCTCCTTTTTATGAGTTGTTTTTCCCCATTAGAATGGAAACTTGTTGAGATTAGAGACTACATTTTTTGTTGGCATTCTTATCTTCACAGCTTAATATGGTGACTAGTACATAGTAAGTGTCTAATAAATGTTCTATTTTTCCATATTTCCTCTGCCTCTTCCTGTCCCTCTCCCTATATTTGTCTCTCATCCATCTCTATGTCTTTATCGTCTCTTTGTCTCTGTCTTTCTCCCCTTCCTCTCTTCACCCCTCTCTCTCTCTCCATATAGCCTTATTTTTCATATAACAGTAGTAAAGATTATGGCACTGCATTGTGGGGGGTGGGAGGTCTGAGTAAGTAACAACATATGAGCTTATGGATAATAAGTTATGTCAAGAATTTTATCGAATAAAAGTATGAGTAAAAAAGACTGTTAATAATGAATAGCCTGTGTTCTCTGTTGGTATCCTTCTCTTGATTAAAAAGAGAAAGGCTCCCAATTCATTGAGTGGACCTCCTGTGGTGAGTTTGTGATAGGACATAGAGAAGAATCCAACAGAATGGGGTACTGATGGAGGAGGTATCACCAAATTGATTAGATAACAGCTTAATTTGATTATTTGAGTGACAAAGAAATCATAGGATCAGGTGAACCCAGATTCTCTGACTCAAATCTTTTCATCTTTGTATCTCCCTGTTCAGCCATGTAGTCATGTTCTTAACTTTATTTTGAGTCATGGATCCTTTTGGTAGTCTAGTAAAAGCTATGAACCTCTTAGAAGAATGTTTTAAATCATAAATAAAATATGTCTTGAAGGTAAACCCAAAAATATTCATATATATTATTAAAATATTAAAAATATTTTGTGGTCCTTAGGTTTAAAACCCATAATCTGGCCAAACTCATTCATTTCACACACGAGGAAACTGAAGCCCAGAGTATGAAATGGGCATGTACAAAGCAGCACAACTAGTTAATGGCACAACCTACTTAAACATTTGAAAAGGAAGGTATTCTTTACATTAGGCTTTTGCTTATTAATGAATGAATATACTGATCCAGAAGCAGAGAGCTATAGTTTTATTTGCTATATGGTTTCTGTAGTACAAACTAGTGAATGAAATGGGAAACCGAGGACTTCTCAGAATAATAACCTTACCCTGGGTAGTTCAGGCTCTATTTAATTATTGAGAAGGGCAAGATTTACTCTTCCAGCAGACATGTTTGAGATAACCCTTTTGATTCCTTGCTCAACTGCTTCTCATAAGAGGTAAATTTGACTAATTGCTTAATTGACCCTTTTTTCTTAATAATATACTCCCCAAAGGTATTCAAAACATATATTGTTTAAATAAGACCCTGGTGCCACAAAGGCCCACCTGCATACCAGAGACAAATATTGAGTTGGGTGATGACTTTAAAGATTAATTGGGGGCTTGGGTGGGTTAAAGGAAGGGATTTTTCTGTAATCCTCGACTATATAATCTTTTACCTACTTCTGTAAATTGGCTCCAGAGCTGGAGCAGGAACCGCCCCAATTCTCTAGAGAATCAAAATAAAGAAATTTTCTGTTTGTACCTAGAGAAGTCTTTGAGCAGTCAATTTTTAGTTAGGATCTTTTTGTCCCGTGCACCAGGAAGAGGATGAACTAAATGAAAGACCTTTAAGGTGAGGGGGATTGGTGTTGTTGAGTGATAACTTATCATACTGGTAACTAACCAGAATGCCAATGCCTTCAGTGAAATTTTCTTGGCAAAGATAATGGAATAGTTTGCCATTTCCTTCTACAGTGGATTAAGGCAAAGGGAAGTTAAGTGACTGACACACTTAATGAGTGCCAAATTTGAAACTTTGACTGCAGACCCAATGCTTTTTCCACTAAGTCATCTCATTTATTCTCTAAATGTTATTTACTACTAACAACAACTTTGTTTTTCATTCTAAATTCACCTTCCAAATAATCCGAAATCTATTTCAGGAGCATGATTCATTTACCACTAATTATTAGAAGAGTTAGCTTTTCAGGACTAGAAAGAAAGGGGTTTATTTATTTATTCTGAGATACTTTGCCTACAATCAGGAAAAAATGCCACCTGGTGAGTGGAGAAGTACTGATTAGTCTTGTGGTCCAAACAGTTAAACTCCCAACAGGCAAAGTTAATAAGAAACAGATTAACATGCTGTTCAATTTATTCCATTTTCCTAAAATGGAATTAAAAAACCCAACTCATTATCAAAACAACTAAGCGCAATAATAATAGAAATGAAGCAGATAGTTCTAAAGAGCTAATAAAGAAGAGACAGTTCTAATTTATTGCCACTCTTGCCAATCCATAACTGTTTCCAAATTCTGCTTAATAGAACTCTGGTTTTATTTCTAGACAATTAGAACACTCTTTCAAACTATTTTGAATCTTATTGATTTCAAGTCAAAAGCTATTCCCAGGACACATGTACAATTCTGATCATAGGAAAGGATCAGTACCTTATTGACATTTATGTGCCCCAATTTTTTCAGTCTTTTGTTCATAGTAGATACACAAAAAATATTTGTTGCATTTGATTTGAGACTTCAAGCCAGTTTCCTGGCAGTTTTGATTTTATTCTCCTTAATAGAAGAGATGTAACTACTTTCTTACAGTACTGCAAAGGAAAAGTATTAATACTCCCCTGTCCTTCCCTCAGAATGCTATGCTCTCCTGTCCCAGGTAATAAAAGGAAAGGACAAACAATGACAGTCCCTTCAATTTTCTTCCTATTTCCTACTTTTTTCATTTAATTACTCAAATCCCATTATTTAGTATCTTTTTTCCCCCATTAGTTTTCTCAGCTGCTTGATCAATTTGAATCAACTTTCTACCCTCATTTTTGATCAATAAGGTAGCTTCATGTTTCTACTAGTAAAACTTACATTCAATAAGTGCTATTATGTGGAGATCCAATTCACCAAATTAAGTACAAACTGCTTTTTCTTTATAACATAAACAAATGTTTATGGATGAAGCAAATAATTCTTAAGTGCAAATAAACAAAAAACCATTTTAAACACAGACAATAGTTTTTCTTTCCTTTTTCCTTCCTGGTTTGTTTCTCACTGCATTTATTTGTTTGGCTGTCTATCTCTATCATAAGTTTATCTCTATTAAAAATGTTATTTCTTTCTACTTTTTCCATCACTGAATTTTCTCTTGGTCCAAAGAAAAATAATTAAGCAACAACATCTTATATAGAAATTCACCAATGTATATAACATTTATTCCTAATAACCTCTCTACCTGCTATTGTGAGGGAAGAGGCATTTTTCATTTTCTCTCTTCTAGGACTTTTCATGGATTTTTTTCCCCATTATTCAGAGCAGAAAGATTTTAAAAGTATATTTCAGCAGAATTTGAGGTTTTAAAATGGAAGTGATAAAATGATTTCACCATAGAGAGAAATCTTGTAAATAACTAAAAACCTTTCTTAATAATTTTAAACAGCCTTGATAACTTTATTCATCTTCTGCTATAATTTTCCTTGGCAATGTGTTGAAAGTATGAAATTAAGAACTTTTTTTCAAGTTTAAATTCAGTACTTAAATTTGCCTTCATAGTATTAGGTGATGTTTTATATTTGTGGAGTTATATGTGTTTATTGTGAAATATTTGTGTCAGAACCCCCTATGATATTAAATATAGCCTTTAAATTTTCTTGGTTAGACTCTCTAAACAAGTAACAGGGAAAATATCTACTATGGACAGTGTCATAGGTTGTTTGGCTATATTATCTATCAAAAGACAGTATTGCTGATAAAAGGAAAAAATGACATTTGTATACTTTATATATTTTATCTTTTAGTATATAAGGTATTTCATATGCATTAACTAATTAAAATCTTACAAAAAAAAAAAAACCTGTGAGTGAAGTGCTATAGATGATATTATCATCCCCTTTTTACAGATGAGGAAATTGACAATTAACCAGAGAGTTAATTGACTTGTTTATAATCACCTAGTAATTTTATGTCAATGGTAGGATTTGAATTTAGTTCTTCTGGACTCAAGGTCTAGCACTTTTTCATCATGCCATACTGCCTTCTCAAGGAACCAAAGACTATTTATTGCTTAGAAAAAATGATTTGATGTTCTGAATTTTCTTGTTTAGCCAAGTCATTCTTTATTTCTAGTAGGTACAAGGAAAGAAACACTCATCATAGGTACAGAACTTTCGTATCATGAAAAAGATTTTTGTCCAAGATGATCCATATCTGACTAATTCTAATTAATACTGAGTTGAGAAGACCAAGAGATGTTAGAAGATAATTCTACTAGATACAGTTAGAATAATCCATGAAAATCAAGATTAATAGGATAGAGTTAGAGCAAATTGAACTGCTATTTTCCACTGATCAGCTTAGAGACAAAGTTTCCCAGGAGATTCAAAGTGACTCGTTGTCCTTCAGCATAGCAGTGTCTAGTCTACCCTGAGTTCTTTGGAGTAGCAGCCAAACTAGAACCCAGATTCCACAACATGAATGATACTTATTACATCTTAGAAAGAGTGGGAGGCAGCTAGATTGCGCCATAGTGCACAGTGCTGGGTCTGGAGTGAGGAAGACTCATCTTCCTGAGTTCTAATCTGCTCTCAGACACTTAACAGCTGCGTGACCCTGGGCAAGTCACTAAACTATGTTTGCCTCCAGTTTCCCCATCTGTAAAATGAGTTGGAGAAGGAAATGGCAAACCACTCCAATATCTTTGCCAAGAAAACCCCAAATGGGATCATGAAGAGCTGAACATGACTGGACAACAACAAAAAGGAGTATCTGGTGTCTTGCACCATTTCGGTCTCTCTGTAGGTCTCAGCTTCTCTCTATTGATAATACCTATGTTCCTCCTTTCTCCAATCTTCATTTGGAGCAGGTCTCCTCTCCTTAGTGTCTTCTACTTTTGCACTACAATTTATGTCTTGGTTTCAGCATAGTGATTGTAGATTAATGTATCTTTAGGTTGAACCTCATTGCCTCAAATTCAGGAGTAATTTGGAGCCATCCCTAAGTGACTTGGAGAGCAGATGGTTAAATTTTCATTGTGCACATTTATATCCTAAAATATGCAGACACCACAAATCAATTTTTATTGTCTTATTGATTTAGTCTTAAGAAAATGATGGAGAAAATGCTAATAATGTAAATTAAATTTAAAAGTGTGTCTTATATCCTTCCCTTCTCCCCACCTTACCCGCAAATCCTATTATTAAATATTTATCAGCACATCCCCTGTTAGAGTCCCATTGGAGTCTAGTCAGGAAGAAGAAAATCTCTTCCTGTATTCCTAAGTAGCAACTTGAGAACCCACCCTTCAAAATCAGTGCCAAGAGTGGACTTTGAATTGGGATAAGTCTTTTCAGCTACAACAAGGCAAGCTTGATCCAGCTTCCTTGAAGTTGCTTGTTGGGGAACCAGGGCAGAACTCTGTTTAGCTGAATACAGTTGAATAAAACAGATTCCATTTCAGACATATATTTAAAAGTATACCTAAAAGATCAAAGAATGCAGATAATCAATTGACTTTGGCTTTATTGACTTAAGATTGTTATGAATTATAAGTTTACAAGTTCAAAAATTATGTTTTATGAATCACCTGGTATTTCAGTGAATAGAATGCTGAGTCTGAAGTCAAGAAGACTTAATTTCAAATCTAACCTCAAATATGGTATAGCTATATGACTGTGGATAAGTCATTTAACCTCAATTTCTTCAACTGTAAAACAAAGAAACAGAGTAACATCCAGACAATGATTTATTTAGCAAGGCATACATTTGAATAAACAAATTGGGTGTAAAGTGTTTTATTAGTACAAAGATCCAGAGGCATAAACTCTTATGCGATTTTCACACAGGAGAACAAGATTGTATCAGTCAAATTGCAATTGATTCAGGACATAAGCTGATTTCTCCTGAGTGAGGGATTTTATAGAAAACATTTGAAGGACACAAAACTTAAAGATGTCAATTGAGAGGCATAACTTATGATCATAAAATGGGGAGCTAGTCACAAAATGGAGTCACTTTGGTCCAACAGGAGTTAATGATAGCATCTACTATGTAGGGATTTTCTGAGGATCAAATGGGAAATATTTGTAAAAAAAAAAAACACTTAGCACAATGCTTGGCATCATTAAATATGCTTATTACCTTTCCCTAATATTAGCTCCAATTTCATTTTAGAGTAGATGGAATATAATAATTTTCATATCAACATTTAGTTTAATAGAATAGAAAATCAGATTATTTAGGGAATTATATACTATGTTGAAGTTTCTTGAATGTGACTTATGTGAAATGCCATTTTTCCCCCAGGGTTTGGGCCTCAGTATTCACAAATATATTTTCCATGCCAATTCTTCTCTTTGATAATGTAGACATAACACCAGTTTTTGAGATCCAGCAGATAGAGCACTGGGTCTAGAGTCAGGAACAACTGAGCTCAAATATAGCCTCAGATATTTTTTAGCTGGGAGATCCTTAGCAGCTCACTTAACCTCTGCCTCAGTTTATTCATCTGTAAAATGAAGATAATAATAGCAGTTACCTCCCACAGTTCTAAAGGTGGCATAGCAGATATAGTGTCAAGCCGAGAGTCAGGAAGATTCATCTTTTTGGGTTCAAATTTGGCCTCAAACACTTACTAGCTGTTTGATCATGGGCAAGTCCCTTAACCCTGTTTCTCTCAGTTTCCTTATCTATAAAATGAGCTGGAGAAAGAAATGGCAAACTACTCCAATATTTTTGCCAAGAAAAACCTCAAATGGGGTCGTAAAGAGTTAGACACAATTTAAAGTGATTGAAGAACAATAAAAAATCCCCAGGGTTGTTATGAAGATGTTAGGCACCTAGTCAATACTATATAAATGTCAACTATTATATTGTTGTTGTTGTCATGATATAATTGTTAGGCTACTTTTGTGGAATAAGGAGTCATTTTTTTTTGCATCAGATTTGTTTTCTTTTCTAATCTCTGCTGAACTATGTTTCTTCAGCATCAAGAGGTATATATATATATTACTTAAGTATCTAATTATGCATGGTGCTCCATGAGAATAATATCAACCTGAACTGTGACCAGGATGAAATTACAATTTAAGACAAACTAATGTGGTGGCAGTTTGGCATTGTGGGAAAGGACATTGGATTTGGAGTCAGAATACTCCCTCTCACATTTACTAGCTATGTAGCTATGGTCAATCGATAGCTTCTCTGAGCATTAATCTTTTTATTTGTTAAATGGGAACAATTCTGTAGTACTTCTCAGGGCTGTGGTAAGTATCAATAGAAGTGATATATCCAAAGTACTTTGCAAACTTTAAAGCACTGTTTTTGCCAGCTATTTTTATTATTAGAGATAGTGCGATGAAAATATTTAACTAATATAGAATGAGTGATAAGGTATATCCATTAATAGAAGTCAAGGGGAGCAGTATTTGAAGATTTGGGGAAAGTGTAAATGCTTAAAACTGCACTAAGACTTTTGAATTACCATGTATACCTGGATCAAGATATAATTATAATTTTATTGCTGTATTAACATTTATAGGAAGGGTAGCTAGGTAGCACAGACACTTACTAGTTGAGTGATTTTAGGCAGTCACTTAACCCTGCTTGCCTCAGTTTCCCCATCTGTAAAATGATTTGGAGAAGGAAATGATAAACTACTGCAGCATCTTTGCCAACCCCAAATAGTGTCACAAAGAGTCAGATCCATTTGAAATTACTGAAAAACAAAGTTCTTAAGAATCCCAAGTTCATAATGGAGGGCATATTCTTTTGATTTTTTTTTTTTTTTTTTTTGCTGAGGCAATTGGGGCTAAGTGACTTGCCCAGGGTCACATAGCTAGAAAGTATTGTGTCTGAGGTCACATTTGAAAACTCAGATCCTCCTAACTCCAGGGCTGGTACTCTATCCACTATGACACCTAACTGCTTTTGGAGCAGCTAAACTTCCCTAACCTTTGAATTAACAATCCATTAATTTGCTTTATTGCTGATGAGCAAGACTTCAGCAGATGGGTAGGTAGAAGTGTCTTGACAAATATTGAACAACCATATTTAACTTTTTCTTTTAAGTTTTATTTATTAAAAACTTAATAGAAAGTAGAAAAAGAAAAAAAAAACTGCCATGCACACAGCAGAACCTAAGAGAAGATTCAAAATATAAAGCAATAAATTCTCAGTGTTTAACTTTTTAACAACCATGTTAAACCAAACTTTGGTTTGGTTTGGTATTTGACATGCTCTAACATACTTTCCAGCATTTTCTTAAGCCTAGGCAATCACTAGAAAAATAATTTTTCATTTGTAATTTTTGCTAATATCTGAGCTCTATGTGTGTAATCGATGGTTTCAGGGGAAATTAAGACCTCCTAAGTTGCAGTCTTCTAAAGTTGTTACTTCAAAGCTTACTCATATGATCCAATCTTTTTTCTCCTTCTCCCTATATAGAAAAAGAGAAGCTTCAATAAATTGGGAAATCATCTTTACATTTAAGGGTTCTGATAAAGGTCTCATCTCTAAAATATATAGAGAATTGTCTCATATTTATAAAAATTCAAGCCATTCTCCAATCAATAAATGGTCAAAGGATATGAACAGACAATTTTCAGAGGATGAAATTAAAACTATTTATAGTCATATGAAAAGGTGCTCCAAATCACTATTGATCAGAGAAATGCAAATCAAGACAACTCTGAGGTACCACTTCACACCTGTCAGATTGGCCAAAATGACAGGAAAAGTTAATGATGAATGTTGGAGGGGATGTGGGAGGGCTGGGACACTATGCATTGTTGGTGGAGCTGTGAACGCATACAGCCATTCTGGAGAACAATTTGGAGCTATGCTGAAAAAGTTATCAAACTGTGCATACCCTTTGACCCAGCAGCATTTCTATTGGGCTTATATCCCAAAGAAATCATAAAGGAAGGAAAAGGCCCCACATGTGCAAGAATGTTTGTGGCAGCCCTTTTTGTAGTAGCTAGAAACTGGAAATTGAATAGATGCCCTTCAATTGGAGAATGGCTGAATAAATTATGGTATATGAATATTACGGAATGTTATTGTTCTGTAAGAAATGACCAGCAAGATGATTTCAGAGAGGCCTGGAGAGACTTACATGAACTGATGCTGAGTGAAATGAGCAGAACCAGGAGATCATTATACACGGCAACAACAGTACTATATGACGATCAATTCTGATGGACGTGGCTCTCTTCAACAATGAAATGTTTCAAACCACCTCCAATTGTTCCCTGAGGAAAGCCATATACACCCAGAGAGAGGGATGTGAAATGTGGACCACAACATAACATTCTCATACTACTTGATTGATGTTTGCTTACATTGTGTTTTCTTTATCTGATATATCGTTTGTGTAGATAAGATTTTTCTTGCACAACAATGATAAGTTTGGAAATATGTATACATATATTCGATTTGCCAATATTTTAACATAATTAACATGTAATGGATATCCTGCCATCTAGGGGAGGGGTGGGGAGTTAGGGGGAAAAATTTTTAACAGAAAGCTATGTAAGGGTTATTGTTGAAGAATTACCCACACATATGTTATGCAAATAAAATAAAAAAAATTTAAAAAAAAAAGAGAAGCTTCCAAAATTTTCCTTGTTAAACTATAGTCTAAATAAATTTTGGCAATTAGGTTATTTAATGGATAGAACACTAGGCCTGGGGTCAGAAAGACCCGAATTCAAATGTGGCTTCAGAAACTTACTGTGTGACCCTGAGCAAGTCCCTTAACCCTGTTTGTTTCAGTTCTTCATCCATAAAATGAACTGGGGAAGGAAATGGAAAATTAATCCAGTGTCTTTGCCAAGAAAATTCCAAACAGGGTCAAGAAGAGTTGCACTGCATACCACTGAACAACAACAAAATTTTAAACTTGTATCCCAAATAATGTTTTATAGTTTTTTTCAGGTATCTATGATCTCAGAAAGCTTTCTCTTTTTGTCCCAATCTCCATTCTGATATTTAAAAGGGAAAGCTCATACTCTTAAACTACTGTATACTCCTAAAAAGGGGTTATTTAATGATTCTTTATGTTCAGTATTTGACAAGATGGTTAACTCCTAATTTATATAATTCTCTGTCCTTCAGCGGTTTTGGTATAGGCTCTATGAAGGGCTTATGAGAAAACATGGACAAGACTAGCACAGAATAACAAGATATAGATGGGTTATCATCTACATTGATGGAGGGAATACCCACACAGGTATCCTAATGATGTAGTTTCAACAAAATGATTGATGTAGACACCAGATGATGGTAGGCACCAAAAGTTGGGGATTGGTCATGTGAAGTATTCAAAATGACCATTTTCTTTGGCAAAAAGTACATTTATTTAAAAAAGAGACAACAGACAAAATGAAAGGCTACAATAAGATTCCAGGAATGGTAAATATGAAATAGAGATAGGAGAGCATAGAAAAGGGTCTTAATAATTAATGATGTAAAGGGCAAGTTCCCAAGTGCAACTTGCCATTTATCAGGAGAAAGGAAACAGCCCATGAGGTTGGGGCATGCCCTTAGCTGTCAGGCTAAATTCTGAAAGGGATATAGTACCCTAAAAGAGTTAGTTAGCTGTCAGAAGGAGAAGTGAAGTTGGGAAGCAGAATGGAGTTAGAAGAGATATCATGTAGCATTTGGGGGGGGGAATAAGGAGAAAGGCACTCTGAGGCAGAGTACCATGGCAGACTGATCCAAAAGAAGGCAGCTGCCATGGAATGGCTCATAAGTAGGTTTAGACTCAGGGATATGACTGGAATTTTTGATGGGACATGGCCAAGACCCCTACAGAGGGTGGGTCTCAGGGGTTTGATATAACTTGGAATTCAGACTGGAACCCCTCCCCCCAGAGGGTGGGACCATGGAGCTGAACTGATCTCCATCAGTGCCTTCTCCCTGCTTACCTCAGGGATTAATTCTTTAGTTTCTCACAGTCCCAACACTATTCAGGACCTCATCACTAATGAATGGGTAGGGTTTTGAAAGGATAAGGCATACATTACTCTCGGTGCTATGGTGCTGGGTCAGGATTCCAGTGGCCTTGGCTAAGGTTAGGATAATACATTCTCATTCTATCCTGGCTGGTCCCTGGATCGAGAAATCACCTCTTCTCTACCCCCTATACTCTAATGGAATTGCACCTGAGGGATTACTGACTATCATTGTTATTTATCTATACCACTATTCTCTTCCTTTAGTTCAGATAATGGAGAGTTGGTTTTGCATTACAGCCTCTTTTCATACTAAAGGAAATCACAATGGGGCTTAATGTCCCTTTGGGTTTCATATTAAGGCTTGTTCTCTTAAAAATGTGAGTAATGGTGGCATAAATTCTCTAAGGAAAGTTGTACAGCATGTAAATTCAATAGTCATTATACAAATCCACGTAATAAATCTAAAGACTACTGAATATATTATAGATCTATGATTTTGACAACCTGCAGGAGCTAGATAAATTATGAAATCTATGCTGAGGTATAAAAACTAGATTATTAGGGTGTCCTTTCATGAAGAAAGCTTAGACATATAAACCATTCCATGAGTTATATATTGCTTCACTCACCTTTCCTGACTCCATAGCACTTACTGGTACAATTTATAGTGTAACAAAGAGGTTGTTGAGTGGAGAAAAGTAGGACCCTAATATACGTTATCCTTGAGTAGTGATATATGTTTTCTCAAGCAATTTCATTTACATTAACTTTTTTGGTCATTGCATTCTGCCATTGATTTGGGGAGGGAATCCCCACCCCACATTTCAAATTTTTTCATTCTTACTTTCTCGACCTTACTCTGCCCACATCTCACTCCAACAATACCCATCCCTTCCATTGGACCCTCTGGAATTCTTACTCTGTAATGAAGGAATTCCCCTTAATTCTGGACCTCTTTCTTACTTCTCTGAGGAATTTAATACTCTATTTGTATATCTAATATGCATATTAATTATAATGTATCTAGTGAACATTAAAGGGGCTACATGGTGTATAGTAATTAGGTGGTACAATAGATAGAATGACAGGCCTGGGGGCAAGAAGACTTCTCTTCTGAGCTCAAATCTGACCTTAGACACTTACTAGCTGTGTGACCCTGGGCAAGCCATTTTACCTAATTTGCCTCAATTTCTTCATCTGTAAAATGAGCTGGAGAATGAAATAGCAAACTACTCAAGTATCTTTGTCAAGAAAACCTCAAATGGTTTCATAAAGAATCATTCATGGGTAAAACATGACTGAAAAACAACAGTGATAAAGAACGAACTTAAGAATCAGAGAACTACGTGTTCTGGTCCCTGCACTATCAGTGTGTGACCTCGGTCAAGTCTCTGAATGTCTCTGAGCCTAGCTTCCCATTTGTAAGATAAAGATGTTGGACACAATATCTTTAAGACTCTCAGCTCTAAGAATTTATGATTATATGATTTCATTCTTTGAATCTGCTTTAAAGATGAGGATGTGGCCCCTAGTATCATGCAAATTACAGGTAACAGTGGAAGTGTTTTAGGGAAGCTTGTATCATGTTTTACCTCCATGCTTGGCTAATGGTAGGCAAAAATTAGTGTTGAACAGCAACTAGAAAATGAATAATTTTCTTGTAAATGGTTTCTTTCCAAATGCACATACAAAGTTTTAGATCTTTCTGCTGAAATATAGAATTGTATGCTGGATATATGTACAGTGATTTTTGTATTTATGATACCCTAAAAGTTATATTATTATAATGGTTGAGATTTATTATCCATTCAAATTAAATCACCTGCCTTAATCACACAGCTAGTAAGTGGAAGAGCTAGGATTTGAACTAAGGATAAACTACAACATGTTTCTTTCATGAATTATGTATGTTTATGATCTGGCCTCAGCTATGCCAGCAACTGCTAACTATGTAATCTGGTTCTTGGAGAACATTCGCTCTCTCTGACTCTCTGTCTCTTTCTCTCCTCTCTGTCTGTCTGTCTCTGTCTCTCTTGTCTGTCTCTCTTTGTGGATGTCTATGTTTCCTCTATGTCTCTGTCTCTCCTCTCTCCCCCACCGCAAAAAAGCTCTCTTGAAATTTTGATCAGTTCATAGGATAATAACTTTAGAGCTGAAAGCAATATTAAAGTTTGTCTAATACCATACTCTTATTAATAGATAAGAAAACAGAGTCCCTGGTTTCAGTGCTCTGGCCAACCTCATGTGGTTATGAATGATCTGGCCAACATCATGTGGGTAATGAGTAGAAGCACTGAGATTTGAATTTGGGCTGTCAGATTCCAAATACATTGTTCTTAAAATCAGCATTAATTGACAGCTAGGACGTGAATTAATGTTTACTAGGTTAGGCATTACTTCCTGATCAAAGAAAGAATAGAATTAATAAGAAGCTCAGTTCTTAAATTCTCAGTCTGAGATTAAAAGGCATCCTACCCTTCCGCAATGAATTATGTAGTAGGCTGTCAATGTAAGGTGTGATCAATAACTTTTGCAAACTATGAATTCTCTGGAGTATTGAAAGTATCCTCTATATTTAGTGAATCTTCCTGAGCCTGATATAATGTGAGATACTAAATATTGGTTATTAAAATTAAGTGCTAAGGACTGTGGTAAGGACAGGACTTTACACCCACGATGATCTGTTAGTCACACAAGGGCCTTTTGATAAAAGGAGGCATGGGGAGCAAATTAGAATAAGAGGAAAAAGTAGCAAATGAAGTGTTCTTCATAAGAGAATAATTAATATTGAATTCACTGGGAAGCCTATTCTGTTCGCCCATAGATATTACTGTTATTTTGTACTGTATTATTGTAGTATTTTCATGCTCTTAAATTGGTCCTTATTAGGTTGCCATGGAGAAGATTCTGAGGGGCACATGGTTCAGCATAGGCTTCTAGTCACTAGGGAAAAGGGAAAAGATTTAGTCCAGACTTTCATTCTATATTTCCTAAGCTTGGATTTGGGAACTTGGGGTGATGTCAAGACCATTAGATCTTTCTAAAAGAAAAAAAAAAACTATTATGGTTGGGAGAGGACCATAAGACAGAATGATAGTAATAGTTAATGTTTATGTTGTACATTTAAGTTTACAAAATGCTTTGTAACTGTCATCTTCTCTGATTCTTATAGCAGTCTTGATAAGTAGTTGCTGTTATTATTCTCATCTAACAGATGAGGAAATTGAGGTAGACAGGTAAAATGAAAAATCCATAGATACATAGTTAGCAATTGTATTAGGCTGGAAAGTCTTCTCAGTAACTTAATCCTAATCCTAACTGGGGAGGAGAGAGAGAGAGAGAGAGAGAGAGAGAGAGAGAGAGA